>SZWC01005152.1:64305-78827 GCA_023375785.1 Penium margaritaceum
CCCCCCCCCCCCCCCCCCCAACCCCCTCCCCCCCGTCGCCCCCTCCCACTTTCTCTACCACTGCTTGGTCGCCACACTGCTTACCTCCCTCTCCATCCCCCCTTTCCCTCACTCCCTCTACCTTGCCACCTCCAAAGCCTCTCTACCTCCCCAATTCCCGTCTTCATTAACTTCCCTTACCTCCTTGTCTGAGGCATGAGCTTTGCGATTGATTGAGATTCCTGGTCTCATAGCTTACTCTTAAGAATTGAGGCGAGAAATGGTGGTGAAATCGTGGTGAAATCGTGGTGAAGTCTGAGATTGAGCAAATCTTGATCTTGTTTCCACTCTCATTGTAGGCAGGTGACTCTAGTGTGTGTGAGGACGAGCAAGTGACAAGAGAGTGTGGGGGTGGCAAGACGCCATGGATTGCAGCCAAGAGGCGAGAAAGTCAGAAAAACGAGTCACAGTCATAGAGGTCCTAACCGAGAGGAGAAACAACGGGGGAGGAGCGAGCGAGGGGCGAGCTCGCTCAAGCTCGCTTCCCTCCTTGCGTGGTGGACTCGAACCCCCCCACCACGAATTACGTGGTATGTGTCATGGATGTTCCCAGCCAGGCCCCGTGTGAGCTAAAGATGTGGAAGCACCCGATTCGATGCACAAGAGGCAAGTAGGAGGCATAAGAGCAAGAGAAATGAGACAAATGTGAACGTGTGTGCATCTTCTTCTGCACTTGCTCCAGACTCTTGTGCCGTCATGCCACCAGGACGACATCGCCAACAGAGATGTCTCCCTCTTGATCAGTCACGTGCACCAGGGACGAGAGTGCACAATGAGGCTAGAGGTCACTGTGTGACACTGACACACAACCAACACTCCCCCATGACCCACAGCCGACATGCACGCACACCGACGTCACGAGAAGTGACACCCGACAGACAACAGGACACAACATGAGCATTGGCACAACACGTCAACCTGGAGCATCACGAGCACTCAACAGACCATCAGCGCGCACTGCTGCCTTAAAGACATTGCTGCTAAGTGCCTTCGTGAGGAAGTCAGCTCGCTGCTGTCGTGTGTCAACCAACACGATCTGGACATCCCCTGCAGCCACACGCTCACGCACGAAGTGATGTTCCACATTGACATGCTTCGTGCGATTGTGATGCATGCCGTCGTGCTCAGCAATAGCTTTCGTGATGCAGCGGATGGGGACACTCAATTGTTGCAACAGCCGACACAGCCAGACGCTCTCACAAGTGCCTGCACTGAGTGCGACATACTCAGCCTCGCTCGAACTGCGTGCCACACAGCCCTGCCTGCCACTCTTCCATGAGATGGCTGTGCCACCAACCAGAAAGACAAAACCAGTTCCACTACGAGCATCTGTGTCATGCACCCAGTCACTGTCAGTGTACTCGTCAACGACCACCGACGGCTGTCCACGATAACACAGACCGACTCGGGCGGTGGAAAGCGCGTACCTGACAACGCGAAGTGCAGCCTCCATGTGGCACGCCCTGGGGCACTGTGAGAACTGAGCAAGGAAATTGACAACAAAGGCGACGTCCACGCCTGTGGTTGTGGCTAGGTACATCAAAGACCCTATGACTCGCAGGTAGTCCGTCACATCCACTGGCTCCCCCAGCTTTAAGACGTCAAGTGTTTTCAACAACCTCTGCCCAGCGGGCGTCATCGGTGTTGAGGCAATGGGCACGAACTCAAGGAGGGCGGCAAAGCGCTCCCCCAGGCTCCTGACGTAGGCAGCCTGGTGAACGTGGAGAACACGACGAGCGCGATCGCGCTCAAGCTCCATGCCGAGAAAGACACAAGCTGGTCCAAGGTCTTTCATCTTGTACGCGGACTGCAGCGGGGACTTCACGGACGACACTGCCTCTCGACTCGGTGATGGGATCAACAAGTCATCAACATAGACCAAGATGGCGGCAAAGGGTGCGGACTGTGGTGTGACGAAGAGAGCAGGGTCCAACGTGCTACGTTCGTACCCCCTTTTCTCCAGGGTGGAGGTGATCTCTTGGTTCCAACACCGTGGTGACTGCTTGAGGCCATAGAGGGCCTTGCGCAGCCTCCAGACTCTGTTAGTGCCATTGGTGAACCCATGTAGATCTCCTCCTCCAACCGTCTGTGCAGGAACACGTTGTTCCCGTCCATCTGCTCAAGCTCCCAATCGTGGTGTGCTACAAGGCTCAGAAGAGCTCAAGCGGTTGTATAGCGTCCGACGGGAGCAAAGGTCTCATCGAAATCAACGACGAAGACTTGAGAGAACCCCTTGGCGGTGAGACGCGCCTTGTACTTGTCGAGTTCACCGTTGGGCTTGTATTTACGACAAAGAAACCAACGGGCGTCGACAGCCTTGCGGCCTGGCGGTAGATCGACCAGTTTGTACACACCATGGTCATCAAGAGCTTTCAGCTCGTCCTGCATGGCGGCCTCCCACTGCTGTGGGTCAGGCGCGGCACGTGCCTGCCGAACTGTGGTCGGATCGGGCGACGACAGTGGCGCAGCAGCGGTGGCGTGGCATTCTGCTACACTGCCAAGGATGGCAGCGTCGAGGGCGCACTCATGCTCCGACGTGAGCAAGGAATAGCCAAGAAAAGAGCCGGGGTGGACGACCCCTATGGCGAGGCCCAGGGCATCCATAACCGTAGGCAACACCGGGGACTGAGCAGGACGGGACTGGAAAGGACGAGAGGACGACGGAGTGCTGCTGGAAGGGCGGGCAAGAAGCGCAAGGAGGCGCCCGCCATGAACAAAGGGTTTGACAGGTGCGGGACCCGGGGGCACGTCGGGAAGAGGAGGAGGAGGAACAGGTAGCGTAGGCGTAGCAAGAGGAGAAGGGGACGACGAGGAGTGCGCAAGAGATACAGACTCCGATGAGGCGAACGGGGACGTGACAGGCAAAGTCGGAGCTCCATGTGAGTTTGTCGCGACAGGCGAAGACGGAGCTCCAAGAGAGCTATACATCACGGACGGTGAGAGAATCGGGACAGATGCCGCAGGACGCTCCGAGGGTGATGACTGCTGAGAAGGAAGAGCAGCAGGGACTGCAGGGGTAGAGGGGGCCACTGCAGGACCGACATTCCCCCGCAACCGAGAGAGCGGAAGGAGAGAGTCAGCGGACGGGGAATGGCGGAGGTCCCGAAGAAAGACAGACTAAGAAAACAGAGCATCGCGGGACTCAACAAAGCGCTGGCGCTCTGGGTCCCAAAAGTGCCAGGCCTTGGACTGGGCGGACACGCCCAAGAAGGGACAGAGGCGACCACGCGGGGAGAGCTTCCCATCACAAAGATCCTCCGAGAGCCAGACCGCGGCGATGCTACCCCAGACGCAAGCAAGGAGGAGGTCAGCATGTGTGCCAAACCAATGCTCAAAGGGGGTGACAGTGCGTGGGAGAGGACCGTGGGAAACACTGTTCTACACTCAGGTCATGTAACACATGGCCTCAAAGGCGAACAACGGAGGGAGACCAGACTAGGACAATAGGGTACGGACGCCGTCGGCGAGTGTCTGGTTCCAACGTTCGGAAACCCCGTTCTGTTGGGGAGTGTGAGGAGCTGAGGTCTCCAAACACACCCCTTGGGACTCGAGAAAGTGTGCGGTGGGACCAAGGAACTCACCGCCGCGGTCGCTACAAAAGACACGTAGGGAGCGCCGACATGAGCGCTCAGCTTGCACTAACCAAGTTTTGATGACAGCAGAGACATCGCTCTTCTGACGAAGAGCGAAGACCCAACGAAAACGTGAGAAATCATCAGTAAGGCATAGCACATACCAACCGACCCCCCCAAGGAAATCCTGGGGAAGGGGACCCATGACATCAGCGTGAACGAGGTCAAGGGGAGCAGAGGACTGAGAGTCTGAGGAAGAAAACTGAGAGCGATGCATTTCGCCCTGGGCACAGTCAAGACAGTCAGATGGACAGGGTGTAGGGAAGGTGGACTGCGTCAAGCCAACGGTGGGTTGAAGCTGGAGTATGCTCTGGACAGCGTCAGTATGCACATGCCCAAGACGGCGATGCAGAAGACGGACATCATCAGACGAGAGGGAGGGGGCGACATGGGCAAGAGAGGAACCAATAGTGGGGGCACCCGGAGTAAGAAGAGGAACACGATACAATTTATCACACTTAACCCCCTGCAAGACAACGCTACCGGAGGAACGAAGACTGACAGTACCAACACCCTGACCGGTAGAGCAATCCATGCCCTGGTCATCGAGGGATGGCACGGACAACAGGCTAAGTTCCAAAGAAGGCACGTAGAGGACGTCAGGCAAGAAAAGTGCAGCATTGGGGCCGACGAAACGGACAACGCCAACACCTTGGAGAGGGGGCAACTGGCCGGACCCAGTGCGAACAAAGCGAAATGGGCCGGCCGGACCCAGCGAGACGAAGGAGGACCGAACAGAGGTCATGTGGTGGATGGGGCCTGAGTCAAGGACCCAGAAGCCACCAGAGACACGAACATGGGGGAGCACACCACAGGTCGCCATAGTGCGGACAGGAGCTGGAGACGAAAGAACGATAGACTGCTAATGCTCGACCCACGGGACAAACGCAGATGGGAACCCAAGTGACCAGAGGGGTCGCCATGGAGGACACTATCAGTTTGACACACACGACCTATGGGCGACGAAGACACACTCACACCTCCGTGGTCGCGAAGGTGAAGGCGCTGGAGGAGAGACTACTCTAGCTGACGCTCACCATCCACGGAAGGCGCAGACGATGGGGCCACCGACGGAGCAGAGGTTGGAGGATACCACAGAGGGGGAACGTAGGCAGAGGAAGGTGGGCCAAAGTAGGCAGGTGCACCATAAGGAGACGGCCACCCCCAAGGGTATGGTGTAGATGGAGGAGCGGAGGGAACCCCAGCGGAAGAGTAGGCCTGAGCTGAGTAAGGGCCAGTAGAACGAGAGGGAGCAGCGGAGCTGGAGCCGCTGGTGGAAGAGGACGAAGAAGATCCACTTGTGCGAGCCCAATGAGCATGCATGGCGCGTGCAAGATGAAGGTCGTCAGGAGGCTCGGGGCACTTCCGAGCAGAGTGCTCGGAGGAGCCACAGTTCCAGCAGACCACCTCCCCCAGAGGACGGGATGGGGTAGTGGCTTCAATCTTCCCCTTGCCTTGACCATGGCCGCGGCCACGCCAAGGCCCTGAGAGGCGAGGGCGGCGGCAGTGGAGGTCGTGGGGGAAGGGAAGGCAGAGGAGGATGGAGACGAGACAACCACCGATGAGGACGCAGAGGATGCAGTGGTGACAGCAGCAACCCCAACCACTGCAGAGCGGTGAAGGCGCTTGTTCTGAAGAGTGGTCCACCAGGCAGCGAGGCGCTCAGCGGTGAAGACCCAGAGGGTACTGACACCAGGAGGGGACCATGGGGGAACAGGCTGTGGAGCGAGACGCTGGAGCTCGTCAGTCTTGACGTCGCGGAGGAGGTTTGACAGTTCGGGGATCAATCCATTGACCATAGTGAGGACCGCTGAAAATTGGCCCGGGGCGGCCTTATCAAGCTCGCGCAGCAGTTTGAGCCCGCGGGCCCAGTAGGCGTTTGCTGATTCGTCCACACGCATCAAAAGCGTGTTGAACTGCACGGTGAGCGTACTCTGAGCAGCCTGACCAGTCACGGTGGTGCGACGATGCAACATGGTGTAAGCACCGACAGGATCAGCCAGGCTCTGGACAGCAGGGTCAGCATTGTAGGTGTCGACATCGTCAACAAGGGACTCAGGTGCGGCAGCAATGAGTGCACGTACAGCACGTGCATCCTCGTCAGCAACAGGCGTAAAAGAAGGGACGGCTGGAAAACAATACTCCCACAAGCATTCCCCCTGAGCCGAGGCATTGAAGCGAGTCTCCCAGGAGGAGAATGCAAGCCCAGTGGAGAAGACTAGAGGCTGGGAGAAGAAGTCATGCTGACGAGAGACGACAACGGGGTTGGCACAAGGGTTAGCAGCGGCTGGTGTAGCGGAAGCGGTGCTGCTAGCAGACGGCGTGGAAGAAGTGCTAGCACTGGCGGCAGCAGTAGCAGCAGTGGCAGCAGTAGTAGCAGTAGCAGCAGGAGAGGGGACGGACGCTGTAGGGAGACGCTGAAGTACAAGGGCAGCAATCTCATCAGCAAATGTAGTGCAATCGTTATTCGTGAGCTTGAGGCGGTCCTCAGCCGCTCGCTGAGCGTCGCGAGCGAGGGTCAGCTGACGCTGCAAGTCTGCGATGACTGACTCATCGTCACCAGGCATGGTGACGACAGTGGGACCGTGCCGAAAAAATTCCGGCAGAGTTTCCCCAGTCCCAGTAGGCGTGGGAAAAATGGGGTGCCGTTAGGCAAGTGGTTAGAAGCTGCAAGACAGCCCACACCCAGTCCCACAGAACAAGCCACCACAAGAGGAACAAGGAAGGACAAGAGGACGTAGCAAGCAAGGGAGGATGTCATGCAGAAGGAGGAGAGGGATGACATAGGAATGCAAGGAGACGAGGAACTGCAGCCGTCCAAGCGGCAGCAAGGATAGAGATTGTCGACGCTACTTGAACCACCAGGGCAAACGCTGTTGTGGCAGCGGCAGCTCCGAGGGTGGTGAGTACTGCTACAATGGAGACGCCTGTGGTGACGAGGCCTGATGCAGCAGATAGAGCTGATGCTGATGCTAAGACTGCTGCTCCTGTAGAGGTGCGGATAGAGGCTACAGCTGTCGCACTGGCAGATGCAGCTGACGCACTGGAAGAGGCTATGACGGATGCTGGTGCAGTGATCTGTGTGCCTATGTCAGCAACTGTTGCGGCAATGGGACCAACGACTACCGCTGCCTCAGTGTCGGCATCAGTGGTCCTGCTGGCAGATGCAACGGCTGGAGCCGGGGCGGCCCGTGCTGCTGCTGCAAACGTAGCGGTAGCCGCAGCTGCTGCGTATGTCGCTGCGACTGTTGCGTGCGTGAGCGTGTCTGCGAGGACGGTGGCGTCCTCCAAAAATACGGAATATAGGTGGGAGAGCGTGACGGGCTCAGTAGTAGTGCGACGCGGTGGAGGGTCCACGGAGGGGGAACCCGGGGAGGGACACGCTTACCGAAGAGTGACGCGTTGGGCCCTTGGGTTGAGGCGGTAGAGATCCGACGGTGGTGTGACTTCCCCCAACACAACGCGAGCGGGAGAGCGAGCGCAAATGGCGATGTGTTGCACGTCCCTCGTAGTAGAAGCCAAGCGGCTGCGCACCGGGGACCTCGTGGGACGCCAGCGTGTCGGGTAACACCACAAATGTGGCACTGCCGCGTAGATGGTGGCGATGGCGGAAGCGTTGGCTGCTAGGACGAGGGTGCAGCTGCGGGAGACGCCTCCTTCACCACGACTACTGCGAGGTGACTGTGGTCCGCCACTGAGGTGGAGGGACGAGGGTGAAGAGAGCCCTTGTTGGCTCCTCGGCCCTCGACGAGGGTGAAGAGAGCCCTCGAAGGAGTGGCGGTCGGAAGAGGGGCCGTCACCCGCCAGCCTTCTTAGAGGGAGGCAGGCGGAGTGCAGCACGACAGCTGCAGTGTAGCTGATGCGTGTGGCCGCCGCGGAGTTGACTGGACGCGCGGGCGAGAGAGAGCCCTGCGACAGGCAACCGATTGCCGCGCGCACGTCCTGAGGCACGCGTGGTTGCCCTGTGGGGACCTACTACAACAGGGCTGCTGCAGTTGGGACGCACGACGCGGGGGTAGCGGCGTATGCGGCTGTGGTGGTGGCCGATGCGCTTCCAAGGGTCGCGAGATAATGTCACGGATCACTGTCTCTTGGAGCTGACGGTGCTTGTCTTGCCCTGCTCTGATACTAGTAGGCAGGAGCCTCTAGTGTGTGTGAGGGCAAGCAAGCGACAGGAGAGTGTGGGGGCGGCAAGACGCCATGGGTTGCGGCCAAGAGAGGCGAGAAAGTCAGAAAAACGAGTCACAGTCACAGAGGTCCTAACCAAGAGGAGAAACAACGGGGGAGGAGCGAGCGAGCGGCGAGCTCGCTCAAGCTCTCTTCCCCCCTTGCGTGTTGGACTCGAACCCCCCCACCACGAATGACGTGGTATGTGTCATGGATATTCCCAGCCAGGCCCCGTGTGAGCTAAAGATGTGGAAGCACCCGGCTCGATGCACAAAAGGCAAGTAGGAGGCATAAGAGCAAGAGAAATGAGACAAATGTGAACGTGTGTGCATCTTCTTCTGCACTTGCTCCAGGCTGTTGTGCCGTCATGCCACCAGGACGACATCACCAGCAGAGATGTCTCCCTCTTGATTAGTCACCTGCACCAGGGACGAGAGTACGCAACGAGGCCAGAGGTCACTGTGTGACACTGACACACAACCAACACATTTCCTGCTCCATGTTATCGAGATGCTCAAAATCACTTGCTTGTCTCTGTAGCTGTCAAACTACAGGTGTACCTCATTGTGATATGTGCGTAGAACAACATAGTGAACATTATTTGCAAGCCAACAACATATGGTGAACGTTCCTCCGCGACCTTGTCGACATTAAGCGAGCCGAACAAGCGGATGCAGCAACCCTCCAATGACATTCTGTGTGGAACGGTAAACTTTGTTTCTTCGCAACAAAAGGTGCTAAGGTCCGTTTAGAGGTGGCGAAGAAATGCTTGGAGGAGTAAAAGGATTGAAACAAGAAAGAATGTGGTGGTACCCTCTCTCTCCACGTGTGCGTGCAGCTATGCAACTTCTTGTTAGTGGAGACAGGTGAGGGAGAAAGGGATAGGATGTGAAGGAGCGAGCGATGCCATGAATCCAAGCTCGTGCTTTACACCTGGGGAAAAATGGGGAACATTGTCTGTCTGGCACAAGGAGAGGTGTGAAGGCTCATGCGGTGAAGCGAACCCCACTCAAGCGTCAGTACGAGGTGTGCAGGTTATGGCTGTAAGAAACACAAGTGACCTCTTGACTCTGTCCACATACACAGACACTCACACACACACACACACACACACACACACACANAAGGAGCGAGCGATGCCATGAATCCAAGCTCGTGCTTTACACCTGGGGAAAAATGGGGAACACTGTCTGTCTGGCACAAGGAGAGGTGCGAAGGCTCATGCGGTGAAGCGAATCCCACTCGAGCGTCAGTACAAGGTGTGCAGGTTATGGCTGTAAGACACACAAGTGACCTCTTGACTCTGTCCACACACACACACACACACACACACACACACACACACACACACACACACACACACACACACACACACACACACACACACACACACACACACATGGTCACTACAGGTGGCTATGCTGACTTGAAGCTCAAGGCGCACATATGGTGGACCATGCATCACTGGCGTCTCAGCCGGGTGCAAAATTGGCGCCAGCAGCATCATGTTCAGTTGTGCTAGAGAGCAGAATTGCTGGTTTCAACGTAATGTGCTTAGCAAACATTGGATCACACACACGGAAACATACATCCACATACGCTCGTGCCCAATGTGGCGATTTTATTTCACATATGCATGCTTGGATGCGATTGTTTGATGTGATGCACCGGGTTGCTGATCCTATGGGACCACACGGTCGGTTATGTCGACGTGTGAGAAAACCACCGGCGACACACTGTCGACCTGTTAGGTCTGATCCCGGGGTGGCGGCTGGGCCCCACGTCGAGCGTTTCGCGTGGGTGGCCTGGTTGACCAGTTGCGAGCACCTAGCTCTCCACTGAATCCCTTGTTCATTCACTCCCAGCTATCTTTCAAGTCTTCAATTGCTTGAGCTTGCCGCATCCATGGTGTACACTGCGTGCTTTGTTGCTTGGTAAGCGTTCTGTACTAGCAAGCCTCTACTACTTATTGGTACCAGAGCAAGAGGGCCCATGCCCTCTACTCACTCGATCCTAGATCTGAAATGATTCGAGCAGTGACGTTCGCGGCGCCATTCTTGCAGCCGTTGTGGGTGTTCTCACGCGCGTTCGCCGTTATGCAAAAGCGTACGTTGTTTTTGCACCTACGTGAACAATAGAGCAATTTTGTACTCTCGCAAAGGACATAGATGGGTTTCGCCGCCAACCTCGACGCGAGGTGATGGCGGAAAGGCAGTGAGGGGGACGAAAGTTGATGTCAGCGCCGTCCGCAGGTTGATCACTGCTACTGCTGCTGGACAATGTCATCATTACAGTTAAGGACTCCAATTGCTGCTTACGTGCACGCTGTTGTGAAATGCCATCTTCGTCACTCCTCAATCCCTTTGCTGCCTGTACTCAAGCTTCACGTTGCATGTGTGCAGAGTGCACACCGCTGCCACTTCGCGCATCTGCAACTGCTACTGCTGTTGTGTGTGCTCGTGCGCAATGTTGCGGTTCGCTACATGTTGCGCTTTGCTTAGTGTCGATGGGGCAACTGCTGGGGCTGCCATGCTATTGTTGCTGTTGTAAGATTTTGTTGCAATTAGAGCTGCTACTGGTGTGGAAAGCAGCTGCTGTGTACAATAATGTTGTACATTGTAACTGCCGCTGTTGCTGTGAGATGCAGCTGATGTTTCTATTGTTGTAAGCTGGAGCTGTTGTCCAAGCTACATGCAGCTCTTTTGCTGCTGCAAGTTGCTTTGCTACACATTGTGTTTTTGTTGTAGCGTGTTGCTTCTTCACATGTAGATAGACCGCGCACACTCCTGCCACAAGTCAATGAGTTGGTGCTACCCAGCAACTACGGGACAGCTGCTATCGCTTGTGATGCTGCTGGTTCTGCTACCCAAACAACGGTTGCGGCAACACTTGATGAGCTCCGAATTCCCAATAAACCTGTAACTGAGATCAAGGTTATCCTTGTTGCTGCCTTTTACATGTTTGCTCCTCTTGTGAAATGTTGAATGTGAGGTGCCACGTGGTACACCTCTGTTGCGCATCAGACTTAATCTGCTGCTTTGTTGCTCACACGGCCCCCTTGTGCTCTGACACAATGCTAAAATGAGCCTAGGACATGCAAGCCCATGTTGGAAGAGACATGAGCTCTGGTGGTGAGTAGGAGAAAACGCAACGCCAAGATTTGGCTACGTCTCGAAACAATTGAAGTAAGAATGAAGGAGATAGTACAATGAGTCCTACTCAGAGCTTATGTAAAGGGGGACGAGCAGCTAGCCCACCAGACCCCGTCATCCCCGTCACACAAAAAGGTACGAATGGGGAATATGCATGTCACAGAAAAAGAATTAGGTCTCCCGAGGCATCGGAACAGTTAATCGTGTGCTCGGGTCTCGAACGACGGGACAATATGCAGTATAATCCAAATGTATCCAGACTCTACGGAGACACACTAACATCACCGACTAGCCAGGCTAGGCAATTTTAGGCCTCCCGACACACCGGAACAAGCAACCAGGTGTCCGCGTCTCATCCATGAAAACTACACATGTCTGTCAAAGGGTCACATAGACTAGGTCAATCAGTGCAGGGTATCATGAGGTACCGGTGTAAACCACCGTGTACCTGGGTCTCGACCACGGAAAGAGTGCACCACCTTTTAGAGACTATGCGGTGGATTTCAATGGGATCTCCCGAGGTACTGGTACAAACCACCAAGCACCCGGGTCTCAACCACCAAGAAAACTCTACCAAACATACATGCGTGAACTGAGCTGCTAGAATGCACCATACGTATCATAGAGGGAGTGAGGTAGCCACTGGAGAGCCATCAACACAAACTTGGAGACTCTCTCTACACAACACCACATGATAGCTCAAAGCCAATGAACCAACACTCTCCATCCCTCCCCCTGTCCCTCCTTCCTCACCCTCAACACCTCCCTAACCTCTCTACCTCCCTGATCCCCGACTTCATTGACTTCCCTTCCCTCTGGAAGGGAAGGAATGCCCTCATGAGCTTTGAGATTGATCAAGATTCATTATCTCATCCCGCACTTTCAGGTTTGAGGTGAGAAGACATGTGTTAGAATTGGAGATGAAGCAAATCTCGATCTTGTTTCACACAGAATGAACACTTTATTCTCATCCTTTTTGTGCCCCCTAACATGGAGATGCTCTAAGTCTCGTTCTCATTTACTGCAAGTGCCTTTAGCTAGTTCTGATATGTGTGTAGTGGAGTCTATTGCGCAAGACAAGTAGGGATCAGCTAGGCTAGCATGCAGAATGTAGGATGCGTGAGGCAAATATAAGGCATGGATTGCAACGAAAGTTGAAAAGTAACAAGTAAACGAGGTGGTAGGTGACGGGGTAGCAAGGCATTGAGCAAGCGAGGCGCGAACTTGCTCTCGCTCGATGTCCCTTGAGACCTAGAGGTCTTGAACCAACCCAACCACAGAAAAAATGCAGATTATCATAATAGTCGGACAAGATTCCGCCAGCATTTGTCCTGGGAACCACCCATTGATTCACCTGAGAACACCCTGCCAATAGCTTCAATAAAACAACACAAGTGACAATGCATGGCAGTCAAATTGTTGTCTCTCATAAGAATAGCACATATGTTGATGTTGTCTCCCCTCCACTTGTCACGAGGCTGGCTAAGAAATAAAATGTGACACTTGAGCTACTGTCTCCCCTCATGATGGATCAGTCAGCAGCAATGCAAAGTCCATCTAGTTTTGTGGTGGATTCAAAGAGTTATGCCACGTCATATTTATCTACTTGAGAGGTAAAATGCCTTCTGACCACAACGTTAGCGGTTAATCATGCTTCATCGCTATCCTATTAACGTTGAATTGTCATTAGCTCAAAACACCAACTTAACAACGTGCCACGTAACACTGAGGCCATAAAGTCAATTTTTTTCTTTTCAATATTGACCTTTAAATTGATCAAGCACACCTCCAAGCTCTTCAGCCACATCGGACTTGTCAGTCCTTTTAGATTTGCAAGGTGAAACGGCTCGAAAACTAGTGGCAGTATTAGAGGTTCACTCAAGAGTTTGATGTTCCTCTCAACGATAACTGCTTCCCTCACGCGCACATTTTGAATTTCCTCCATAGTTACGATGGGTTTGTGGTGTAGATGGATGTTGAGGCTCTCAAGTTCCAAAACTGTCAGGTACATTTTTCATCGATGTAGGCTTGTTTGGAGGTGCCTCCCATCATGCCAGGTGTCGTCTTGACAGGCAACTGTTGAATATGTTTGCCCCTTGTTCAGTCTTGTACGACGGATCAGGAATGCTCTGCCCCTTGTGGAGGTATGACCCCTGGATTTGTTGTAGGGTGACTCAACTATGCTCTGTCTCATGTGAGATATGACCTGTGAGTACACCATGTAGGTGAGTGGTTAACTTAGCCATTTTGTTGATTTGGCCAAGTGAGAGGTCATGAGCTCGATCCTGGCTCCATGCACATCTTGGTTGTTTTAGAAGCTTCCAAGAAAGAAAGTCCATTGCTTCTGGGAAGCAACACGGCTGATCAGTCACCTTGGCACAAGGATGCTTATGTGTCAAGCCCACAGCGNAGGAATGTGCTTTTGAGTTCTAGGACTGGACAGACAGCTATAAAAGGACTTGTCTTGCATGCTGATCAATCAACCCTTGCTTGATGCTCTCTTGCGTATTGACGACTTGAGCTCTTCTTGAGATGTAATGCTAAGGCGTTAGTACTCTTGAAGGTGAAGTGTATGCCTGATTAAGTTTGGGGTGCATGACACATACCTGCAAAGGAAGAAGGTGTAAGAACCTTTGTGAGCTTTTCGGTTTCGCGGCTTCTCTGCCGGAGGTGGTTAGCTCAGTAGCTAACAAAGGGTTATGGGCCCACTCCTCTGGTTAGGGAAGTTTCACGCACGCAACCGCTAAGGTCACAAGCAGTGAGAGCGCCTTCGCTCTCACCCAACTTCTCTGTTTGCAGGGCAACATCAGCAGGAGGGGAATGCAACACATCTGCACCTTTCTACCTTGGGAGCTGACATCAGCCTACATCAGCCTACATCAGCCTACATCTGCTTGCAACGGCCAACGGTAACAGGGGAAGCAGTTTCCTCTTCTCACCAACAGCCTACAGCGGCCTCAAACACAGGTTCATCGGTATCAACAACAGGTGCAGCAGCTGAAGCAGTTGTAGGTGTAGGGATGGCAGGGATAGGGGAACCAGGGAATCATTCTCCCATCCTCAAGTTTGATGGAGAGGGGTTTGCTCTTTGGAAGTGGCAGTTTGAGATCATCATGGATGATAGAGACTTGCTAGGATATTTTGACGGAAGTATCCCAGCACCAAAGGAGGAGGGTGCTGACCTTGTGGCATGGGTCAAGCTCAACAAGAAGGCTCTTGCCGTTCTCGTGTCCTCCATACAACCCTCAGTCCTCTCACACATCAGCGGTTGTACAGTGGCAGCCGCGGCATACGCCAAACTGGGCAAGGTGTTTCAGTCCTCCTCACTTGCCAACCGTCTCTTCATTCTACAAAACCTCATCAGTATGAGGCTTGGTGAAGGGGAGGATGTCTCCGCCTTTATGCAGAAGTTTGAGACTCTCTTGCAACAAGCCAACGGCATGGGGTGGGACCTGAAATCGGATATGCAGGCCATGATTTTTCTGATGACGCTGCCGGAGAGCTGGGGTCCCATGATCACAGTGATTGGAGG
>SZWC01005152.1:82081-94864 GCA_023375785.1 Penium margaritaceum
AGCTTGCTCTCTGAGATGAAGGCACCACAGGCAACGGCAACAATCATCAAGATTGACAACATGAGCGCGATTGACATGTCCAAGAACCCAGTTCTGTCCAGGCGCACAAAGCACATCGAGATCCGCTACCACTATGCTCGGGACTTGGTCTACAAGCAAACAGTGGAGCTGGAGTATGTCGGCACCAAGCTGAACCGGGCTGACATGCTTACAAAGCCATTGGACAAGGATCTCCACCAGGCGGGCAGGCAAGGTATCGGCATGGTCAACGCAAGTGATGAAGAATGATGATGGAAACTGACGCAAGGTGCAAGGGAGAGATTTGTTGAATATGTTTGCCCCTTGTTCAGTCTTGTACGACGGATCAGGAATGCTCTGCCCCTTGTGGAGGTATGACCCCTGGATTTGTTGTAGGGTGACTCAACTATGCTCTGTCTCATGTGAGATATGACCTGTGAGTACACCATGTAGGTGAGTGGTTAACTTAGCCATTTTGTTGATTTGGCCAAGTGAGAGGTCATGAGCTCGATCCTGGCTCCATGCACATCTTGGTTGTTTTAGAAGCTTCCAAGAAAGAAAGTCCATTGCTTCTGGGAAGCAACACGGCTGATCAGTCACCTTGGCACAAGGATGCTTATGTGTCAAGCCCACAGCGCAAGTCTCTTGGTGATGTGGCAGGGTCAAGCCACTTCTTAGGAATGTGCTTTTGAGTTCTAGGACTGGACAGGCAGCTATAAA
This sequence comes from Penium margaritaceum, assembly GCA_023375785.1. Lineage (NCBI taxonomy): Eukaryota > Viridiplantae > Streptophyta > Zygnematophyceae > Desmidiales > Peniaceae > Penium > Penium margaritaceum. The sequence continues at coordinate 82,820 of SZWC01005152.1, forward strand.
AGGACTTGTCTTGCATGCTGATCAATTAACCCTTGCTTGATGCTCTCTTGCGTATTGACGACTTGAGCTCTTCTTGAGATGTAATGCTAAGGCGTTAGTACTCTTGAAGGTGAAGTGTATGCCTGATTAAGTTTGGGGTGCATGACACATACCTGCAAAGGAAGAAGGTGTAAGAACCTTTGTGAGCTTTTCGGTTTCGCGGCTTCTCTGCCGGAGGTGGTTAGCTCAGTAGCTAACAGCAACGGCAGAGGCAAAGGGGTCCCAAAGCCCGAGGGATCTCTCACATATTTGTCCGCCAAAGTCGTCCGAGTTGCACCATTGAGCCTAAAGCTTGCCGCTATTGCCTTCAGAGTGTTTTGGACCTCGTATTGCTGAACCTCCATCACCAAAGTGTTCGCTACTTACGGGTGTTCGTCGCTGGGTACGCTCGATCCGATCACCATCATCGTCGCAACATATGCAATCTTTTGTATGACTGAGATGCACGATACAATTGTGGCAGGTTGTCGCTGCGGAGTAGAGTCCTCGATTACCCTTCTAGCACGGATGCCTTTGATGTTATGTACGTAATGTGACCTCTCGGCTCATGTCCTTTGCCATGCATACTCCTGATGAGGCGGAGGTTCCAGAAGCCTGGGGGAGCAGACGCGAGTCCGCCGAGCAGCCAGAGGTTGCACTCCAGACGCCGTCGCGCATGCTGGCCTTCTCTCCTGGAGCGCACATTCCTTGGTCAAACACTGTCGACCTTGGTACCAATGCATGATTGAACTTCGGCGGGTTTGTGACATAGTCCTGTCCTGTTTGTGAAACGGTGCTAGTTTAGACTAGCATACTTTAGACCCAAGCTTCAGGATTGGACTCTTGGGGATTTGTGGAACTCGAAGGGGGTTCACCCCTTGCACTTCGAGTGGGCACCGGTGAGCCCCACGTCACCGGCCGACGGGTGGGCTCGCATAACGAGCTCCATCCGCCGCCCACACACATTCGCTCTTCTCACTCTCACGTTACACACACACAACCGTTCTGACCCTCGTTGGTTCCGTTCAAACCACAAGACTGAGGTGCACATGGTCACGTGAAGGAAGAGAAGTGAGGTAGTACTGTTTTCGTATCAGATCAGAACGAGCTAAAGCTCGTCGCGCTGTGCAAGGGCAGCACAGCACAATCCTGGGAGGATCTGCTGACCAGCAGCCGCAGCAACGGCTGAGCCAACCAGTAGCTGTGTGGAGTAGCAGCGGCAGCGGCAGCCGCGTAGAAGCAGCAGTCGCAGAGGCGGCTGCGCGGAGCAGCGGCTGCACCAGTGAAACAGCAGAGCAGCGGGGCGACAGTGGCCGCCAGCAACTACGGCAGTAGCAACGAGCAGCAGCCGCAGTGAAGGCTGTGCACCCACAGCATACACAGCAGTTGCATGGAGCAGCAACCGCAGCAGCTACGGTGTGCAGCAGCAAGCGACAGTCGCAGCCAACAGCTGCTGCATTGGGCTGTAGCCGCACTGACCACCGCATAGCTGCCACTACACACCCGCCGTGGCAGCTGCGCAGCAGTAAGACCAGCGACAGCTGCCTGGAGCAGCAGCTGCAGCCACAGCAACGGGCAGCAGCGAGCAGCAGCGGCAGCCATAGACTGCGTGAGTAGGCAGCAGCTGCCAGAGAATTCACGCAGCACCTACAGCGTAGAGCAGCAGTGACGGCAGCAGCAACGGTACTTTGCCGTCAGCTCCACACTTTGGTCTTCCCTTCCCCCTGCTGGCTGGGTTCCCCTCTACTCATGGGCTGGGTGGGGGTGGTTCAGGTACAACGGTGGTCCCAAACAGCCCCTCCCATACTTCCCACGGCCACAGGGGCAGGGGAAATGCTGCCGAAATTCTTCGGCAGCGTGGGAGGGGTCCAGCGATAATTTCCAGGCTAAAATAGGCCTCTCCCAGATTTCCACGCCCACTAGGGCAGGGGAAACGCTGTCGAAATTTTCTCCGCAGTGTAGGGAGGCCTATTGGTGGTTTCTAGGCTGAAAAAGGCCTTGATAGTGGTCCCACGCCCACTGGGGCAGGGTAAACGCTGCAAAATTCTTTCGGCAGCGTCAGTCACCCAACAGTGGTGCCAGCAGCAGTCAAAACCTCACTTGCGGCACTCCACCAGACCACATGCCTAAGGACGCACCTGCCGGAGTCGGCAGTACCAGCTCCACTGCAAATGCTGGTGCTGCCGCCTCCAGCGTGGTTGGCGACACACCTATCATGACGCGGGACCAATCCCCGTCTAGTCCAAACTCGCTGGCACGTGACCTGCGCGAGTTGCGTGAGCAACAGGCTCAGCAGGCTGAACAGACGGCCAAACAATTGGCTGATCTGTTCAAGCTCTTTTGGGATGCAGGCCAGCCACAACAACAGCAGCAGCAACAGCAACAGTAGCAATAGCAGCAGTAGCAACAGCAGGAGCAGCAGCAACAGCTACTCCGCAACGCTGTGCGCAAGGGCAAGATGACTGTCGAGAGTGTCATTGCCGCTGACGTCGATGCGGCTCTAAGAGCATTCAATGCTGAACCGTCCGACCAGCTGCCCGAGTCGGACTCAGACGCAAGTGATGAGGAAGGCATGTTATGCCTGCGCCTCGCACAGTTGGAAAAGCGTCGTCGAACCCGCCCAGGGCGTAAGGGAGTATCAATCAGCAAAGCAGGCCCTAGCAACATGCCCAGGACAACCGCAGACCTGGCCTCCCTAGAGGACCAGCTGCTCCGCATGAGTCTGGGGTTGGACGAAGGCCCCATCTCCGTCGCCAGCGCAGGTTGTCCATGCGGCGTTGCCGATGACGAAGCCACCCAAATGGTTTGAGACCGAACCCCCCGCCTACCGACAGGAGGACATCTACGCCACATGGGAGCCGCGGTTCCGTATGTGGGCAGTCAGTGAAGGGTTGTACCCATACTACACCATCCAGTACCAGACTACAGACCCTTTGCAGGCAGCAACCGCCGCTCGCGCCACCTACGGTCTCTTGAAGGCCGTCCCTGAGGAGTGCACCCTCGACTTCGAACCCTTTCTTGGTGATCCTTGCACCAGAGCTGGAGCTGACCAGCTCGAGGCATGGAAGTTGGCGACCACCCTTTTCGAAGGCGCTACCATGGCGACGACATCACACCGGCTATCAGACTTCAACTCCCTTCGTCAGGGTGGACATGAGGCGCCAGCTGACTGGCGACGAGCGATGCGGGCTGTACAGGGCCCTGGGGAAAAATGGACCGGGCCAACTCATGGCGTTCAACACCATTAGGATCGGTGTTGGGCGCGAGTATGCCAAGACTTTCGACAATTTCAGCCTGAGCAGCCTTCAGGAGATGACCGACGAGGGCTTCCTTCTGTCATGGGCCACAAAGCATTTCCTACACGTGGCAGGAGTGGGAGCCGCAAATGACGCCCGTCATGGCGTGTCAGCCGCAGTCGTCAAAGCAGTCTAGACATCACACAACTTCACCCCTTCCTCCCTCCCGTCGTCACTGCCGACGACAACATTCACAACAGCTGCTAGTTCTGTTGCGGTAGTTCAAGGGAAGAAGGGAAACAACAGGAGGGGTGGCAAGGTTGGCAAGCAGTAGGCAAAGCCGGCTCGTGAAAGGCAGTGGGAGTGCTACAACTGCACGGGAGCACACCGTTACACGGAGTGCACGCTCCCCAAGAATTGGACGAAGATTGCGCAAGGACTGCAGTAGGCGTTCAAGCAACGTGAGCGTGCCTCCGCACACACCACAGCCACGACCGACATGCAGTCTACACCAGGAGCTGATGCAGCCGAGGACAGTGCCAGCGACCTAACACCTCTAGAGCAGCAGCTTGCGACCCAGGCCAGTGACATCGCCGAGCTCCGCTAGCTTCTCCGACACACAACTCAGGGAGGTGCGAGTGTATTGACTGAGCCGAGGGGTTCCGCCGTTGGGTCTGTTGAGTCCGTGATGTGTAGTAGTGATGGTGGTGGCGGTGCATAGTGCGCCGTTGAGTCTGTGGAGTCGTTCGTTGCACGTGATGATGCTGGTCTGTCCGTTGTCTTTGTCGCAGCATGCGCAGGTCATGACGACCTGTCCTAGCTTGATGAGTCGCAAGCACGTGTTGCCTACGCGACGCAGCACTCATCTGCTTAGTCACCCCTGTCAACCGTCTGCACTGTTGGGAGTTGTTCAGTTACGTCGCCCGAGCGTGTGATGAATGCCACCTGGATCCTAGATTCAGGTGCCACCCATCACATGACATGTCGTCGTTGTGACTTTATTGTCCTTGGTCCTGTTGGCTCTGTAAAGTCTGTGCGTACGACTACTTGGCATGAGGTTCCTCTTCAGGGCAAAGGTGTGGTGCAATTCCATGGGTCGTCGAGGCCGTTTTACATTTCAAACGTGCTATATGCGCCTGGCCTAGAACTCAGTTTGCTGTCTGGACGTGCCTGCACACGGATGGGTCTCACTTTGACATTCACCGCTTAGGATGCCACTGTCTCTGTTTGCACAACTACTGAAGTAGTGTTTCATGGCAAGGCAGTCGGAGACTTGTACCACGTCTCCAGCTGCCCCACGTCCACCATCGTCACCGCATCCCCCACTGCACAAGTGTTCGTGACAGGCACGCTGTCGCCTGAGCATCAGCGTCTACTACATAGACGCTTGTGCCACGTTCACTTGGATGCTGTAGACCGTCTGATTCGCACTCAACTTGCGCTCGGTCTTGACGCGGCGTCCTTTGAGGCGCCACCCAAGACTGATTATCTACAATGCGCGCAAGGCAAAATGCATCGAGCCACATACCCTTTGTCTGACTCACGAGCTCTCAAGCCCCTCGAGTTGGTTCACTCTGATCTCTTGGGACCCCTACCTGTGGAGTTCTAGGATGACAGAGGGCGTTACGTCCTCACAATCACAAACGACTTCACCCGCATGCGATGGGTCTTCAGTCTGCGCCTGAAAAGCGATGTTGCACTTCCTGTGCGTACATAGCTGGTCATGGCCGAACGCCAGTCCGGCCATACCCTCCAAAACTTCCGCTCTGATCGAGGCGGTGAATACATGGGGGAGCTGGACCGCTACTCTGCCGAGGTGGGCGTGTTTCACAATCTCTCAGCCCAGGCCACGCCACAGCAAAATGATGTGTCTGAGCATTGGATCCGCACCATGGAAGATGCAGTTCGCTCCATGCGGGCAGAAAGCAGCGTGCCTGAAGCGTTCGCCTTCGAGGGCATGGCCTACATGACATGGGTCTGGAACAGGATCCCTCATGGCCCCCTCCCGAACACACACACACACACACCGTACCAACTGTGGCATGGACGTCGTGCTGATCTCCGGCTCGCGCACGTGTGGGGGTCCCTTGCCTGTGTCTGGTTCACACCAGAACAACAAGGGTCCAAATTCTCCCCTAGAGGCCGCATCTGTGCGTTTGTAGGCGTGGCTGCACGCTCCAAAGCCTGGCGGTTTTGGGACCACAGTTTGCGGCGCATTGTCGAGTCTCGAGATGCACTATTCTTCGAGCGCCTGTCCTTCAGAGATGTGCCCACCGAGGGCACCCCGCAGTCGCATTCCCCTGGGTGCGGTACGATTCCGCACGCAGGGGGGTGGGCTGACCAATGGTGCGGTCCCGGACAGCCTGGGTGCCACGGGTCCGTCCCATCCACTAGCAAACTCGCCAGCGTCGTCTACGCCGCCCGCGTTGACTGCGTCGCATGTCCTACCTACGTCCACCGACCCGTCAGCATCTCCTGCAATACGGGAATCTTTGTCACCGGTCGCATCCCCAGTGCTACCCCTGTCCCCAGCACTTGCATCACTAGCAGAGTCACCGTTGGCTGTGTCTCCGTAGGCTGCGTCACCAGTCACGTCGCCTGCATTGTCCTCACCCTCCGTCTGTCCAGTCGACGCGCCGGCATCACCTAGCACATCGCCAGCCATGTCCGTGTCTGACGAGTGTCCACCACCTTCTCCAGTTGTGCCATCACCGGAACCATACCGACGAGGTGAGGGTGGATGCCTTCGCCCGCGTCCTACTCGCAACGTGCATAGCGGTGACCCGGGCATGAGGGCCTTGGGCCTAAGTGCGCAGGGGCTCACTGTAGTCCACCCCGGCTGCAATATTGGCCTCGCCCACCTTGCTCACAAGCGTCAACTTGCGATGGACTCTGCAGAATCCATAGTCATTGTTGGCCCTCCGTCTTCGGCCTATGTTTCGCCCACGCTCGGAGGAGATACTGCGGCCCCTGACCCCAGTGTGGTGGGGGTGACGCCGGACCCTAGCACACTACGTCAAGCCCTGGCTGGACCGGACGCACCACTTTGGCACGCAGCATGCGAGGCTGAGCTGGAGGCTATCAAGGAACATGGGGTTTATGATCTTGTAGACTTGACGCCCGAATGAAAGGCAGTCCAGGCCAAGTGGGTATTGCGCAAGAAACTAAAGCCGGACAACACAATTGATCGCTACAAAGCACGACTGACTGCGAAAGGATTCTCTCAGGTGGAGGGGATTGACTACACTGAGACCTTCACACCAGTTGGACGCATGACCACGGCCTTTGGCCTTCTGTCCTAGGTGGCTCAGCACGACTGGGAACTCCACCAGATGGATGTCAACAACGCGTTCCTACACGGATAACTAGAAGAAGAGATCTACATGGTCCAGCCACCAGGGTTCGAGGATGGCAGCGGCCGAGTGTACCGGCTGCGGAAAGCGCTGTACGGCCTGAAGTAGTCACCTCGATGCTGGAACAAGGAGATCACCAGCACGCTCCTACGAGCGGGCTATGTTCAGAGCGCTACGGACCCGTTGCTTTTCTTGTCCCGGACCACTGCGACCTTTGCAGCCATCCTGGTCTATGTCGATGACCTCTTGATTGCCTCGCCTGACCTAAAGGTTGTCGAGGCGCCCAAGGACATGCTACAATTGACGTACAAAGTGAAAGACTTGGGAGAGGCCGCAGTCTTCCTAGGCATGCAGATTGTTCGTGATCGCGCTTGTCGGACACTCTTGATCCATCAGGAGCGATACACCCTCACTCTGGGGGAGCGTTTTGCCTAGCTACTCAGCGACGTGCGCACGGCGTCCACTCCAATCATCCCACATGGACAAGACGCTCTGAAGGTCAATGATCCAACAAAGCTGGGAGAGCTAGTCGACGTGACTCTATACTTGCGAGTCATTCGCTCACTCATGTACCTGGCCACGACGACACGTCCAGACATCGCCTTCATAGTCAACCTGCTTGCACAGTTTTCACAGGCGTCGTGCAGACGGGCCCTTGAGGCCACAGTTCGGTGCGTACGATACGTCGTCTCCACTTCTCGCATGGGACTTCACTACTGAGGGCAGTCCTCAGTGGTCCTTGACGGATGCACAGACAGTGACTGGGCGTCGAGTCCGGACGACAAGAGTCGTACCGACTACATCTTCCTCATTGGGGGAACAGCCGTCTCATGGCGGAATGGCAAGCAGGACTGCATCGCTCGCAGCACTACAGAAGTAGAGTACGTGGCTCAGGGTGCTGGCGCGACCAAGAGTGTGTGGTTGGTACATCTGTTACGTGAGTTAGGTCAGTCCATGCCTCCCGTGGTGCTTCGGTGTGACAACCAGAGCGCTAAGGCCATCAGAGAAAACTCCGGTGTGTTCCATGCACGCACACAACACATTAATGTTGAGTACCACTATGTCTGGAACCTAGTGGATCGAGGTGAGATTCAGGTCGTGTGGGTTGGCACTGACTCGCAGCGTGCTGATTTTCGAACAAAGATCATTAGCCGTACGAAGTTTCTAGCGGCTGCTCGTTTTGTGGGATTGCACCCTGCCTGTACTGTGGACTGAACTCTACCTTTGAGCTACATTCATGATCGTTTTTCATCGTTGCTCTTGTGCTGTCGTTCGCGTCAGTGCTGCTGCATGTATGGACCTGTTCGCCGTGTGCTCATGGGGGAGTGATGTTTTGTACGTAATGTGACCTCTCGGCTCATGTCCTTTGCCATGCAGAATCCTGATGAGGCAGAGGTTCTGGAAGCCTGGGGGAGCAGACGCGAGTCCGCCGAGCAGCCATAGGTTGCACTCCAGCCGCCGTCGCGCGTGCTGGCCTCCTCTCCTGGAGCGCACATTCCTTGGTCAAACACTGTCGACCTTGGTACCAATGCATGTTTGAACTTCGGCGGGTTTGTGAAATAGTCCTATCCTGTTTTGAAACGGTGCTAGTTTAGACTAGCATAGTTTAGACCCAAAATTCAAGATTGGACTCTTGGGGATTTTTGGAACTTGAAGGGGGTTCACCCCTTGCACTTGGAGTGGGCACCGATGAGCCCCACGTCACCGACCGACGGGTGGGCTTGCACAGCGAGCTCCACCCGCCGCCCACACACACTATCTCTTCTCGCTCTTACATTACACACACACAACCGTTCTGACCCTCGTTGGTTCCGTTCAAACCACAGGAGTGAGGTGCACATGGTCACGTATGGGAAGAGAAGTGAGGCAGTATTGTTTGCCTTATGGTACCACGTGTTCTGCCAATCAATTTGTGGATGGTTCATAACGATGCGATGAGGAGAGAATTACAATGCGAGGAATTGGGGCAATCGGACAACCGACTTAGAGGTGTACTATGATGACAAGTGTATGAACTATCGGGCACACATACAATAGGAAAAAAAACTGAATTTGTCATACATGGGGCCTTGCACACTTGAGTCGAGCAATGCTTTTGGCGCCTTGTTGTGAGAGGTCCCTTTGAGAATCTTCGCTAAGAAGTTAAGGGTTTTGAGAATATTAAGGCGTCGTCTTACAAAAGTCTGGCACCATGAAGAAATCAACCAAAAAATATTGAAACATCCATTTAGCATGCATTAGCTGTCTTTATACTTTTGGAACGTGGTCAAACTTGTCACATTCTTTTAAATGCAACTTTGGAGATCAGGGAATGTGGCCAAATTGCCCTCAACCACTCGACGTAAAAATCCCTCAGGTTGACACGCGGTGGGCCATGAATGCATGGAAAGAAGTACCCATGTGTGGAGTAAAAGATGTAGCACGGGCCGACTTCTCCACATGGCTTTAACGTGTCCCTGGCGTGTGGACGGTGGGACGAAATGAATTGAGAGTTGGAGACCCTCAATCACTGCGGCTTTATCTGAGTAGTTCATGATTCTTGTCCAACTCCTTACATTGTTATGGAATTGCCAAGATTCGAGTTCCTTTGTGGACGCCAAGGCGCGTCCACTCCGAGGGGGAAGGATTGTAGCGCGACCCAGCTTCTCCACATGTCTTGAACAGGTGTTTTCCCTGTGAGCGGTTGAACAGGATGGATTCAGGGTTGAAGACCCTCAATCACCATGGTTTTGGCCTAATGGGTCAAGCTTCTTGTCCAATTTGTTACAAGGGACTTGTGTACTTTAGGGACTTAACACAAAACCATAGAGTTTTGGATCTGTAAGCGTTAAGAAGTTGTTCTCTTTGAGATCGTGACAATGAGAGTTGTTATATTCCTATAGAAACCAGCCAATAGTGACATTGAATAAGGAAAGAAAACACTTTTGGACAATGGATGCTTCAATCAAACCGGGGTGGGGGGGAGGCATCCAATAAAGGAATTGCATCTACAGTTCTCATCGCTTGAACCAAAATAGTAACGGGATTTATGTTTTGTTCTATACCTAGACAAACAAGAGGCAGGTGTTGCACGCAAAGCGTGCATAGGGTTACATAGTAACCGAGCAAAAGAATTCATATTAGTATCTCTTAAGAGGCTAAATAAATGCCCGCAATCTCGATCACATCATGGACGGTTTGCCATGAGACTTTACCTTGTTCGTAGAAGCCAAAACTGGTTGTAAATGGACTGCCAAAATGTCACCCGCATTCGTTCAAACTATTTGTTTTTTGTTCGCCCATGAGTGCTCTTAAACATTGTGTATGGTTTGGGCGAACTCTTCTTAAACTACTTCAAGCCATGCTGGATTTATTCCAGCCTGTGTGGATGTAAAGGCGAAAAAGACATAACCAAAAATTGACCGAATGCGCTTGACGATACACTATTATGTAAAACAATTCACCAACATGTTAAAGAAAAACCTCTAAAGGCCTTTCTTCTCGGTATTTTTTATGAATATAGTTCTATTTGATGATTAATTCATTTATATGAGATGAATATTTTCTTTTATTGTGAAAAGGATAGTTTCACACGTCTATAATGAACTTCACAAAAAAATGATATTCGACAAGTCTAGATGAATTTTGGATGTTTCCTTATGTTATAAAATATAAGAATACGTAATTATTGGTAGAATTGAATTTATTTACCTTCGTCTATAACTTTGGTTGATTTTCTTTTCTTTCATTTGTATGTTCACCCTGTTTGAAGCCGGGTTCATGAGTCTAAAGAGTTTGCCATGACGACCAGTTCCGTGAAATAGGACAGGGCGAGGCCAAGGAGGAGCGACATAGAGGGGAACTAGTGGCATTGGCTGCACGCAGGCTTGCATCAGGGTTACGTAGTAGTAGACTAAAGCCGGGTTCAAACATGTTACCTGCCTTGGAAACGAGTTTTGCTCGACCTTCCCCTCCTGTCCGAGAAGTCGTCGTCGGTGAAGTCAAGTGCTCGCTTGCGATGTACGGTATCTGTTCCGGAAAAGACCCTGGTTGCTACGCGAAGTCTGTCCGATTCACACGAATTTCTCGGACTGGGAGTCGCTTCTGCAAGGAAAATCGCGCTCAGAGAGGGCCTGTCTTCCGGACGCGACAAAAGTGCTGAAAAAAATACCTAGAAAATACTCGATGGGCTGTCTGTGGACAAAAACACCGACCGCAGACAGAATTGCCGTCGCGGAAGTCCTTGTGCAACGGATTTTCTGACGTCAGCTCTGATTCTTGGATACCGAACCGATTGCATAGGGTTACTACGTAACCCCAAAAAACAACATTAAACTCTGCTTGCCGGTGGACTCGACGGGCTGGACCCAACCCAACGTACCGTCCTCACCCTTTTGTCTTGGCGTCGGACTGGTCATTCCGTACAATCCAGGGTCTCTCCGGACATGTAGGTCGTTGTCCATGATTTTTTTCCCTCGGGCCGACCCTCCCTGTGCGTCCGCGGACGTGGGGGGGCATACAGTCCGACAATGTTTCGCACCCTGATTGGTGGATACGTCAGGAAAATGACCGATCCACCAATCACGATTTTCTTCAGCGTCGTTTGGCACGCAAAGCGATTGTAATGGGGTTACTATGTAACCCAAAAAAACACCATCACACACATATACGGAGTACGTAAAATCGATTGGCCGATGCTCGCATCGAGCCGTTGTTAAATGAGTGGAATCGTTTCAAATGTTCTTTGGTCTTCTCTTGCCTTGACCGGAGCAACTATTGCCGTCGTTTTTTCTGCTTCATTCGATGCAAAAATTCATTTGAGCATATGTCAGAAAGGATTTATCCTTACCGCGGACCATTCCCCCTTCTGTCAGTAGTCTACTTTCTATGAAACTCTCGGGTAGTTTCCAGACGTGGCCACAGCCTCCGGTGAACGCAAACGCAAAGCAGAAAACGCCAATTCGTTTCTGCTTTGATCTGGCGGGCAGTCGGAACGCGGCTCGCAGTTGCTTTCGACCTGTGGAAGAGCATGGAAGAGGCTCTACCGCCCTTTCAGTTTCTTGTGCTATGACGGAACAGGACCTTTTCTGAGGTGCTGTGGCCGTCGTTCAAGGCGACCAAAACTCAGCGCAAACCCTAACTGATGTGCTTGTCCACTCGCAAGCGGAACGACGACGACGACCGCGAGGGGAATATCGACCGCTACGGGAACAACAGCGAGCGCGACGTCACAAGGGACAAGATTACGAAGCAAGCGTCGTCGTGCGCGAGCACTTTACGACGGTGAGAGTACAGGTCGAGGGAGTGGTGGGCCGAAGGCGGAAGGGCGGATGTCGTGAGGGAAGGTTGGCAGCTGGAGGGCGGCGGCAATGAAAGGAGAAGGTGCAGGCTTCCGGAGTGGGGGAGCGGGTAGTTGGCGGGGAACGGCCAGAAGGAGGCGGAGTGGGAGGTTGCAGGGG
>SZWC01005152.1:99739-153520 GCA_023375785.1 Penium margaritaceum
CCCTCCCTTCCCTCCCTCCAAGGCATGGCTCCCGAGATTGAACAAAAATCTCGACCTTATCTCGACTCTTCCGAGACTAATGAGATTTTCAGTCTCCCAGATTGAGATTGAGAAAATCTCAGTCTCGGAGAGTGCCCTATGCTAGGATTTCATGCACATCTTGATCTCGGAGTCTGTAGGCTACTAATTTAGGCAAGCTAACGACAGCTAGGAAAGCACATGTGACGCATGGTGTAAGTGGTGGGTCAAAAAAATAGGAATTTGCCATGGAAGTGAGAACACATTGCAAGTGAGTGGACTCACAAGTCACAGAGGAGATGAGCGTGGGAGCAGCAAGCGAGCAGCAAGCTCGTTCTCGCTCGCTACCCTCGAGCGTGGTGGATCTGAACCAACACTCCAAAACATTTTGTGGAAACCTGTCAAATGTTCATCGACTACAAAACCGGCATCAACTAGGTGAGCACCCGGCTCGGTTTGCGACAAGAATGCACTCAAGCAAGAGGCACATGTAAAGTGGCTGAGGCACAAGATCATGCAAGGTTGGTGAAGCCCTTTGACCACTTGGTCAAAAGGGGTGGCCCGTCGTGTTGAAGTTCGTTGGCCACTCACATCTCTATGCCCTCTTGTCTCTCACTCTGCACACACATGTACAGATTAAATGACAATGGCCTTACCTCAAGCGTCATGTGGGCCCACCTTGACTGGAGCCTCTGGCGTCATCAAACAGCTGCTGGACCCAGGAGTGCCCTTTGGCACATATATGGCCACTGCATGACTCTCTGTGATTTTGTAATGCAGTAGATGCTAGGGCTCGTACATTTTCATTGCCACACCCTGCATCATGCCTTTTTGCTTTGAGTGTTTTGGGGGAGTTGCATGTTTTCTCGGGTGCTGATCCTAAGGGGGCCACCGTGCCGGTTTTGGCCGTGCACTGGTGAGTAGCCGCCCTCGGTCTATTCCGAGTGGTCGGGCTCGACCCCCGGGTGGCGGCACGTGCCCACCCGATCGTGATGCTCGGTCTGGGTGCGTGCTTACTGGTGCTTACCTCGCTCGCTTCCTCTCACTCTCTTTTGTCATGGTTGAATGCAAGTTCTAAGGCGAAGTGTTGATCGCATCCATGGCGAGTCTCGTGCTCCATTGCGCTCACCCACTCCTCATGCAGCCTAGTCTATCTACGAAGCTGCCTAGTAGCTATCGGTATCAGAGCAAGCAAGAGCTTACCCTTGCAACTCTTTGATTCTGAGTCCTTTGGAATCGACGTTGCGGACCCCCCGTCCCCAACGAGCTTGCGGCGTTCTTCCCGTCGCCCATCGATGCCGTTTGCAGCAGCCGAGCAACGCGCGTCAGTGGCATTCTCGCCACCCTTAGTCTCTTGACAGCGCGGATCTATGGCTCTGTTCTTCCCTCCATCTTCGGAGCACTGCAGCGGAGCACACCCACGCCCGTCCCGCATCGGCCAGTGCTGCAGGCCATTGCACCACTATCTCCCGTGAGGCGGTGCTCTCTCCAGCAGTCTTCAGTGTTGTGGTCCCTACCGCAGCTCCACTCTCCTTGTCTCTCGCCTCCCCCCCGCTGCAGCCTCTCTCGGCCCCGCACCTTGGTACGGATCACTCTCAGACACTCTGTACTGTCTGCATCTCTTCCTCCTGCTACTCTCTTGCAACAGTCAGCGCCCCTGCACCATCATCGTGCTACGCTGGCCTCACGTAGCACACATATTTGCCCGGGTGCACAGTGTGGTGCTCTCACCACACTCACACCTCTCGTGGCTGCACCAGCAGCGCCAACTCTGTCAACCTGGATTCTCCGCCCTTCGACGGTCCACCCGACGATGCGCTCGAATCACCACGCACAGCAGCACAGTACACAGGTTGTGAGTGGGAGGACGCGAGTGTCTTTGACGAACCTCCACCCACTGACGAGGACGCCCCTCTGTGGTTTTGCATGCTGGATAGCTCGTACTGGCGGGGGGAGCTTGCCGCACGAGCTGAGCGCGAACGTGAGGAGCATGAGGCAAACATAGATAGGCAAGTCTACGCGCCGGATGACTTGCCTCCATCACCAGCTCAATCACCAAGGATGGAACCTCCCCGTGACTGTCAGTCGTCCAACCACTCCTCGGCAGCTGCCCCCCCCCTACTACCCCATCTTCTACAGCAGCTGCAGCACCTGGACCATCAACGACACCTGAGATGCCTGGTGTGATACATGTTCTTCCCGTCTACACCGATTCTGTTGGGTTGGCTGGAGCTATTCTTGACGCTGCTGCTGGTGCCGCTGCCACTTTCGTAGCCACGGCTCAAGCCTGCCGAGCCCCAACACAGACGACGGTTGGGCATGCATTTGAGGCCTACGCACACGTTGCTACAACCATCACATTCCTTGCTGCCGCCGCTGCGAACATCGCCACACGGGTGGCGGCAACAGCAGCCTCTGTCGCTAGAGCAGCTTCCTCTATAGCAGACGCGACGTCCAGTGCTGTTGGCTCCATCCGTGCGTCCACTGCAACAGCAGTGCTGACTCCCACCGGTGCTCCCCGCGAGATCGAACCGCACGTCACCACTGGGTCCTGTCGCATCGGTGTCGGCCGCTGTTTCAGGGGCCAAGGTCACAGGGTTCCTGTGCCTCACCGTGGCGGTCGCCGGGTGGGTGGCTATTCTCTTCTCATCCGCCGCTGTCGTGGTGCCACATCTCTTCACCCTACTGACACGCCACTAGCTCGGTGAGCTTTGCATCGCACTCCATCTTGGTGCATTTCACCTTCTCTTATTTCTCTTGTCTCTCTCCTTTCTGCATTCGTACGTCTCCCTACCATCATGCCAGGACCACAGGAGACGATAGATGCACCTCAAGCAGCTCTTAGTGAGGCACAGGTAGAACGTCGTAAGGCTGAAGATGGGCTCCAGCAGGGCCGCGAGGCTCAGAAGGAGCTAGCTGCTGCTGTAGCTTCCCTTGTCATTGAGCGTCTCCGTACCTCTCCGAGCCTTGCTGTTGTCCTTCCCACCGAAGAGACAACGTCCGCTGATTCTTCTGTGCCTCCCAGTGGTGGTGTTGCCAATTCCTCCTCTCCTGCTCTCTCAGTAGCAGCCCTCCCCTGCGTTCTTCTCCCAGCCAGGCAGAGGGACTTCGAGACACCACCAACCCCCTTCACCTCCAAACTCACCTTCACCTCTTGGGAGACACGCTTCAGTGCGTGGGCCCAGGGTGATTTGCTTTGGGAATACTACTCTCCGGCCAAACTACCATTCGTCCCTCAGCCTGTTGAGGCTGCCCGTGTTGTGTGGGCTCTTATTAGCGTTGGCCCTGAGAGCCTTCTTGATGACATCGGTACGTACAACACAAACCCCACGCAAGACACCCCTGCTAACCCCGTTGGTGCCTATGCTCTCATCCTCCGGCGCAAAACTGTGACCGGACATGCTGCTCAGAGTGTCTTGGCTGTCCAGTTGAACACTCTGCAGATGCGGGCGGACGAGATTGCAGATGAATATTGGGCATGCATCTTGCGCTTGTTGCGTAATCTTGGCAGGGCTCTCAGCTTGCCTCTCTATTGTTGCTGGCCTTATCCCTGAGCTGTTTGAACTTATCTCCGCATCTCTCAGGCAGAGCTTGAGCGGCTCGCTACTGCTCCTGTTCCTGCAGCTTCTCCGCCAGAAATCAGTCCCCTCTACGACTTCACTGTCTCCCGTCTCACCGATTGGTAGAATGCCCTGTAGAACAAGCGCATGCGTCATGCTGCGCTCGCTGCAATCACCACATCCTTGTCCTCCTCGCCAGCCGCCGCGACTACCTCCGCCTCCGGCTCCGCCAGCCGCTGCGACTTCCTCCGCTTCACCACTTGCGTGTGTCCATCTGTGAGTCTGACGCCACCCTTCGTGGTGCTGCGTCTGGTGTCCAAGGGGTGTTTCCTGATGACTGTGAATGGATTGAGGATTGGCTTTCTTATACGTTCCTCACTCGTCTTGGTGACCCCTCTCCCCTTTCCTCCCGTGGTACCGTTGCTGTCTGTCTTGTTCTCCCAACCACTCGTGCGTCCCCCAGCCTTTGGATCATTAATGCTAGGGCCATGCATCACATGACCTCCTGTCGGTCGTCGTTTGTATCCCTCGGGCCAGTTGGGTCGATCCGCTCTGTTCGAACTGGCTCCAGCCAGCTTCTCCCCGTCCAAGCTGTTGCTGTTGTTTGCTTTGTCGGCGCTCGGGGTACTGTTTACTTGCCCGATGTTCTCTACATGCCCGACCTTGAATTCAGTCTCCTCTCTGTGACCACCCTTGACGACCAGGGCATGGACTTCTCGTCCAGCCATCGCTCGGCCTCCATTCCTCTCCGCTTGTCTGGTTGTGTTGTTCTTTGTGGTGTGCATTGTGATCGCCTCTTTCGTGTTCCTTTCACGTTGCCCTCTTCTTCCGTTGCATCGGCTCTTATTCACATTGCACCGTCTCTGTCTCCAGCACATGCTGGTCTACTGCATCATCGCCTCTCTCACATTCACATTACGGCCATCCAGCATCTTCTCCGCCTTCGGCCTGCCTACGGCCTTGACCCTGCCACATTTGCACCTCCCTGCACCTCCACCTGCCTGGAATGTGCCAGTGGCAAAATGCACCGCTCCCCATTCTCCACTGCTGAGTCTACCACCTCCCATCCTCTTGATCTTGTCCACGCAGATGTCATGGCTCCCTTGCTCCAGGACTACTTTGATGGCCTTTGCCACTATGTCCTCTGCCTAACGGATGATTTCTCTCGCTATCATTGGGTCTTCGCTCTCTTGCACAAAGGTGCGAGAGAGCGTGCATGTCTCCGCTTGCTGCGCGTCATTCGCAATGACTGGGGCGACGAATTCTTTGGTCCCACTTCTCGCTTTTTGAAATCCTGTGGTGTTCGCATTGAGTCCTCTACCTCGTGCAAAACAGAGTCTTTGAGCGCTAGAATCACACTCTTGCTGATGGTGTTCGCTCCCTTATTCCTGCCTCTGGGTAGTCCCCTTGTTTGCCTTTGAGTCCACGTCTTACATGACTTTGGTCTGGAATCGGGTTCCTCATGGCCCTCGCCCTCACTCTATTACGCCTTTTGAACAATGGATGGGTCGTCGTGCAGACCTCCGCCTTGCCCGTGTCTGGGGGTGTCTGGCCTCCGTTTGGGTCTCGGCGGACCAATGCGAGGGGAAACTGTCTCCCCATGGTTGCTTGTGTATCTTTCTTGGCATCTCCCCGTTCTCCAAAGCTTGGCGGTTTTGGGATCCTTCTCGCTGCCGTATCCTTGAGTCTCGCGATGCTCTGTTCCTTGAACACTTGTTTGAGCGCGATGCTCCCGATTTTGGTGGGTCCCTCTCTCTCCGCCCTCTCGCGGTGAGGGTGGTCCTCTTCCCTCTGGGTCGTCTGTTCTCCCCTCCGTGCGTCCCTCGACACCCTCTATCTCCACCGGTCCCCTGGGCTTGGAGCCCTCCTTGGGACCTCCTTCCTCCAAACCCACTCCGCCTTTGGCCTCTTCTCCACCTCCGGAGTCCCCTGTCTCCTCAGCGTCTGACTCTCTTCAGCCTTCTACTCGCTCACCCTCACCTTGTGCCTCTCCTCTGCCTCAGAACCTAGTGCCACGTCTGCACTGCCTCTTGCTCTCTTTGATCCCTCAGTCCCAACTGACTCTCCTTACCCTTCCGCGCCTGTGCACCTGCGTTCTGCTGCCCCATCTTCTGCAACACGGGTCCCATCTATCCCCCCAATCTCACCCTACATGCGTGGCGGTCGTTTGAGGGCCCTTCCATCTCAGTCGCACCCTGTTGTCTCTGGTGACCCTGGTCTGTGTGCTCTCGGTCTTGCAACCTCGGCATTATCCACGGTTGACTCCGTGGTGCACCCCGACACACCACTTGGCTACTCTCTCATTCAGTAAGAGTTTCACTCAGCTTTTCTTCATCTATTGTTGGGTATGTTACCTCGTGTTTTACTGCTGCTGGTCTCTCTCCTCTCCCACCCAAACCGTTGACTCTACAGGCAACCCGCACGGCCTCTAATTCCCCTTTGTGGGAGCAGGCCATGAAAGCCGAGCTCAACACACTGTCTGAGCATGGTGTGTACGAGCTCATGGACCTCCCACCGGGCCGCAAGGCAGTTGCAGCAAAGTGGGTGTAATGTCACAAAATGAACCCTGACAACACCGTTGAACGATACAAGGCTCGCCTCGGTGCCAAGGGATTCTCTCAAATCCCTAGTGATGATTTTGACGAGACCTTTACCCCAGTTGGTACCTATACCACAGCTACGGCTCTTCTCAGCCTAGTTGCTCAACATGACTGGGAACTTGAGCAGATGAATGTGAACAATGCCTTTCTCCATGGTAAGTTGGATGAGCAGATCTACATGGTGCAGCCGCCCGGCTTTCCTGATGGAACAAGCCGAGTGTGGCGCATGTGCAAGGCCCTCTATGGCCCGAAACAGTCCCCACACTGCTGGAACCAAGAAATCACCGCTACCCTAGAAAAATGGGACTTCACACGCAGTGTTGTGGATCCTGCTTTGTTCCTCAATGCTCCCACCAAACCACTCGTCGCCATCCCTATCTATGTGGATGATCTTCTCATTGCTTCCCCTGACGTCGCGTCTGTTGCGGCTACAAAGTCCATGCTTCAAGTAGCATACAAGATGAAAGACCTTGGTCTCGCTCATATCTTTCTTGGCATGGAGTTGGAACGTGACTGTGCACGTCGTACCCTACACGTTCACCAAGCTGCACATTTGTGCAGCTTGGGGAATCACTTCGGACCGCTTCTCACACCAGTCCCCAGAGCGTCCACACCCATGACGTCCTCTAGCCAGTCCCTACTGAAGTCTCTAGAGCTCTCAAAGCTGGGGGAGACGGTCGATGTGACCGACTATCTCCGGGTCATTGGCTCCCTGGTGTACCTTGCCACAACCACACGTGCTGATGTGGCGTTTGCTGTGAACTTCTTGTCCCAGTTCTCCGAGTGCCCCCGTGAGAGCCATCTTGAGGCGGCTTTGCGGGTAGTGCGCTACGCCCTTTCCACCCCTCGTATTGGATTGTACTTTCGTGTACAACCCTCGGTCGTGGAGGATGGCTTCACAGACGTGACTGGGCACATGATTCTGACGCACGTAGCTGAACAGGATATATCTTCTTGGTTGGTGGAACTAAAGTATCCTGGAAAAGTGGCAAACAAGGGTGTGTTGCTCGCAGCACCGCCAAGGCTGAGTATGTTGCTATTAGAGCAGGCACATGTGAGGTTGTCTGGCTGTGTCGTCTATTGTAATAGTTGCGTGTTCCCATTTATTGTATCGCTCTGCACTGTGAAAACCAAAGCAGAAAGGCTATTGCCGAGAACAGTGGCATGTATCACTCACGCACCAAGCATATCAGCTTGGAGCATCATTTTGTTTGCGAGTGCATTGCTGCTGGCATTGTCCAAGTTGCTTGGGTGGATACACAATCTCATAAAGCTGATTTTCTCACTAAGGCCCTCAGTCAAAATGTCCTCAAAAGTGTTGTTCACTCTGTTGGTCTCATCTGTCCACATGACCCAGGTTGATGTGCTATGGTGCACCTCTAGAACTGCCGTTGATCTCCTCTTGTTGTTCTCTCATGTGTGTGGGTTGCTTGCCTGCGGGTCATGGGTGAGTGTTGAATTATGTTGGCCACTCATAGCTATATGCCCTCTTGTCTCTCACACTCTGCACACACGTGTACAGATTAAATGACAATGACCTTACTTGGGGAAGCGTCATGTGGGCCCACCTTGACTGGAGCCTCTGGCGTCATCAAACAACTGCTGGACCCAGGAGTGCCCTCTGGCACATACATGGCCATTGCATGACTCTCTGTGATTCTATTATGCGGTAGATGCTAGGGCTCGTAAATTCTCACTGCCACACCCTGCATCATGCCTTCTTGCTTTGAGTGTTTTAGGGGTGTTGCATGTTTTTCCGGGTGCTGATCCTAAGGGGGGCAACGTGCCGGTTTTGGCCATACACTGGTGAGTAGCCGCCCTCGGTTTCTTCCGAGTGGTCGAGCTCGACTCCCGGGTGGCGGCACTTGCCCACCCGAGCGTGATGCTCGGTGTGGGTGCATGCTCACCGGTGCTTACTTCGCTCGCTCCCTCTCACTCTCTTTTGTTTTGGTTGAGTGCAAGTTCTAAGGCAAAGTGTTGACCGTATCCATGGCAAGTCTCGTGCTCCATTGCGCTCACCCACTCCTTCTGATGCAGCCTAGTCTATCTAAGAAGCTGCCTAGTAACTACGCATGGTGTGGCCATGTCATCACGACGAAGAATCTGGTAGCGTTGTCACTCTCTGGTCAATCACGTGCATGAGTGAGGTGAGTTTGCAACGAGGCCAGAGGTCACCTTGTGGTACTGACACATAACCAACACACCCCCATGACCCCAAGCCAACACGCACACGGTGAATCACAGTCACAACACTGACATCACAAGAAGTGACACGTAACTGTACATGAGCATTGGCATGACAGATCAACCTGTAACATCATGCGCGCACAACAACCCAACGGCGTGAGCTGCTTGAAAACATTGATGCAAGTACCTTATCGAGGAAGTCAACTCCTTCCTGTCGGGTGTCAACCCACACAATCTGAACATCTCACATGGCCACACGGTCATGTACAAAATTGTGTTCCACATTGATATGCTTTGTGCGAGTGCGATCTATGCCATTATGCTCAACAACAGCTTTCGTGCTTTGATTGTCGCAGCGCAAAGTGATGCAGCGGATGGGAAGACACAACTGTTCAACTGACACAACAAGACACTCCCACAGGTGCCTGTACCAAGAGTAACATACTGGGCTTCAATGGAGCTACGTTCCACACAACCCTACTTGCCATTTTCCCATGAGATCGATGCCCCGCCAAAGAGAAAGACATAGCAAGTGTGGCAGCAAACATCTGTATCATGCGTCCAATCACTCTCAGTGTACCCATCAATGACCACTGACGGTTGCGCCTGGAAAGAGAGATCTACTTTGGCAGTAGAGAGCGCATACCTGACAACACGCAACGTCTATGTGTCCTGCCCTTGGGCACTGTGAAAACTGAGCAAGAAATCTTATAGCGAAGGCGACGTCTGCTCTCCTGGTGGTAGGAAGGTACATCAGGAACCCTATGACTCGCAGGTAGTCGGTCACATCCACTAGCTCTCCCAGCTTCGATGCTTCTGGCTAGCATCATCGGTGTTGACACGGTGGGCACAGACTTCAACAGGGAAGAAAAGCGTTCCCCGAGGCTCCCAATGTAAGAAGCCTGGTACACGTGAAGAACTTGACAAGCGTGATTACACTCAAGCTCCATGCCAAGAAAGACATGAGCCAAACCCAAGTCTTTCATCTACATAGACCACAAGAGGGAATTCACAGTCGATATTGTCTCTCGACTTGGTGACGCAATCAGCAAGTCATCGACATCGACTAGGATGGTGGCAAATGGTGTAGACAATGGAGTGACAAAGACGGAAGGATGCGCTGTGCTACGTCAATATCCCCCTTCTCCAGGGTGGAGGTTATCTCCTGGTTCCAACACCGTGGTGACTTCTTGGGGCCATCGAGAGCCTTTTGCAGTCTCCGGACTTTGTCGGTGCTGTCAGAGAACCCTGGGGACTGCACCATATAGATTTCCTCATCCAACCGTCCGTGCAGGAATGCGTTGTCCACGTCCATATGCTTGAGCTCCCAAGCATGGTGTGCTACAAGACTCACGGAGGCTCGAGCTAACGTCTGACGGGGGCAAAAAATTCATCAAATTCAACACCGGAAACTTGGGAAAACCCCTTGGTAGTGAGACTTTCCTTGTACTTGTCAAGCTCACCATTGGGTCTGTACTTCTGAAGAAAGAGCCATCGTGCATCAAGGCCTTGTGTCCTGGCGGTAGATCGACCGGCTCGTATACTACATCATCGTCTATCGCTCTGAGCTCATCCCGCATGGTAGCCTCCCATTGCTGTGAGTCAAGCGTTTCACGTGCCTGTCAATCTATGGTCGGATTAGGCGACAAGGGCGTGGCCACAAAATATACATGACACTTTACGATGCTCCCAAGGATGGTGTCTTCAAGTGCGCGCACGTGCTCCATCGTGAGCAATGCATACCCAAGGACAGAGCTAGGATGGACAACCCCTGTGGCCAAGCCCAAGACGCCCATGCCAATAGGCAACGCCGGTGACTGCTCACATTGTGACTGAGGAGATCTTGTGGGGGATGCTTGAAGGTGCCTGCCATGAACAAAAGGTGAAATGGGTGCAGGACCAAGAGGGTCGACAGATGTAGGCAGGTCAGGAGGATATTGAATGGACACGACAGGGGTGAGCACACTGGAAGAAGTCGTGTAGGATTGCGCAGGAGACACGGACTCAGATGGGGCACGTGAGCATAGGATAGGGAGGCCGGAGCTCCAAGAAAGCTAGAGAAAGTAGAAAGGAGGGACCCGGAGGATAGTGTAGGCATAGTGTCTGGTGCCTGGGGATGCTCCAATGGTGGAGGCTTCTGGGAAGGAACGGCAGCAGGGCTGTAAGGATAACATGGTCGACCTCCTGCTGCAACTGAGAGAGCGACAAGAGGGAGGCAGCAAACGAGTGACGGCTGAGGTCACTGAGAAACACATACTCGAAGAACAAGGCATCACGGGACTCAACGACGCGTTGGCGCTTAGAGTCTCGTAAGCATCAGGCTTTAGGCTGAGCAAAAACTCCCAAGAACGGACAAAGGCGCCCACGCAGAAAGAGCTTTCCATCGCAAACGTCCTCTAGAAATCAGACAAGCACAATGATCCCCCAAACCCGAGCAAGGCAAAGGTCGGCCCGAGTGCCATACCAGCGCTCAAAAGGAGTGACGGTGCAAAGAAGACGATCATATGCAACACAGTTCCAGACCCGGGTCATGTTACTCATGGCCTCAAAGGCGAATGGGGGGGAGAGACCAAACTCAGGAAAAAAGGTGCAGATTCCATCGGCAAGTGTCTGATGGGCGCTCAGCGACCCCAGTTTGTTGGGTTGTGTAGGGAGCCGAGGTCTCCAGACACATTCCTTGTGACTCAAGGAACCTGGCGGTGGGGTCGAGGAACACACCACCCTGGTCACTGGGAAAGACACGGAGCGAGCACTGACATGAGCTTTCAGCTTGCACTAGTCAAGATTCAATGATGGCACAAACATCCCTCTTCAAACGAAGATCAAAGATCCGGTGAAACTGGGAGAAATCATTTGTGAGACAAAGAACATAATGCCCAACACACCAAAGGAACTCATGGGGAAGGAGACCCATGACAACAACGTGAACGAGGTCAAGGAGGTGGGAATCAGAGGAGGCAAAAGGAGAGTGATGAATCTTGCCATGGGCACAGTCAAGACAGTAAAATGTACAAGGCGAAGGGAAAGTGGATTGGGACAGGCCAGCAACGGTCTAAAGCCGGAGCATGCTCGTGATGACATCCGTGTGCACATGGCCAAGACTGTGATGAAAGAGTTGAACATCATCATGGGAGAGAGGGCCTGATATGTGTGAGAGAAGAGCCAACAGAAGAGGCAAAGAGGGCAAGAAGAGGCATACAGTAAAGCTTGTCACACTTGACACCCCGCAAAACCATGCGACCCGAGGAACGAAGATGGACAGTGCCAACACCCAGACTAGCGGAGAAATCCATGTCCTGATCATCGAGGGAGGTCACCGACAGCAGGCTGATCTCCAAGGAAGGCACGTACAGAACGTCAGGGAAGAAAATCTTACTTTTGTGACCAACAAAGCGGACGACGCCGATGCCGTGGACGGGATGTAACTGGCTGGACCCAGCACACGCAAAGCGAATGGATCTGGTGGGGCCCAATGAGACAAAGGCGGGACGGATGGATGTCATGTGGTGGGTGGTTCCAGAGTCGAGGTCCCAAAAACCACTAGAGACACGAACATGGAGAAGAACACCACTGGTTGCGACAGTGCCAACGGAGGGAGCAGACGATGCACAGACAGCGAGACAATGAGAGGGAACGACAGGCTTCCAATGCTCAATCCACAGAATAGATGCAGACGGCAACCTGAGGACATGTCCGGAGGGGTTTCCACAAAGGACACTATCAGTTTTAGAGGTAAGACCTCTGGCCAATGAAGTCACACTCTCACCTCCTAGATCGTGAAGGTGAAGGCGCTAGAGAAGAGACTGCTCCAGAGATTACTTGCTGTAGGCTCTTGCACCTGTCGTTATAGAGTTCCCTCGCTTTTTCCACGGTCTCATTGCTATTGTGCCAGAGACACTCGTCAATGATGTCGGCACCTACAATGCTGACCCTGTTGCGCGGCGTCTGGCTGACACAGGAAGTGCGTACACCATGCTTCGTTGTCGCACCACCGTGGCTGGCCAGGCGGCTCAAGATACGGTCACCGTGTCGTTCAACACGCTATTGATGCGTGTGGACGAAATGGCTCGCGCCTATTGGGAACGCGGGCTCAAACTGCTTGGCAAGCTTGGGCAGGCTACGCTTGGTCAACTATCGGTTGTGCTAACTATGGTCAATGGGTTGATTCCCAAGCTGTTTGACCTTCTTCATGACGTCAAGGTTGATGAGCTGCAACGCCTTGCCTTGCAGCCAGTCCTTCCCAAGTCCCCACCTGGTGTTGGTTCCCGGTGAGACTTCACCGTGGAGAGGCTTGCCGCCTGGTGGACCAGCCTCTAGAGCAAATGCCTTCACCGTAAAGCAGTGGCAGGGGTTTCCGCTATCACCATTTCCTTCCTCTTCTCCTTCCTCTGCCGCTGCATCCTCTTCCTCTACATCTTCTTCATCCTTGACCTCCACAGCCAGAGCCCTCGCCTCTCAGGGCCATTGACGTTTACGGGGTCGTTTCCCGATGGCCATGACAAGGGGAAGGCCAGAGACACTGCATCGTCTCCCGTCCCTGGTGAGGTGGTGTGCTGGAACTGTGGCTCATCCAAGGATTCTACTTGTACGTGCTTTGCGCCCCCTGATGACCTACACCTTGCCCACGCCATGCGTGCCCACTTGGCGAGAACCAACGGCTCTTCCTCTTCTTTCGTCTCCAGCTTTGGTCCAACAACTCCTCTTGTTCTACTAGTTCCTCCTCTGCGTAGGCCTACTCCACTGCCAGCATTCCTCACTCTCCTCCATTGGTCCTGTATCCCTGGGCTCGGCTACCGTCCTATGGGGCACCTGTCTATGCTGGACCACCTTCCCCAGCCTACATCGCTGCTCCATTATCTCGCAAATAAGCATTTATATCATTTCATTTGTCGCCCACCACATGATACCTTCTAGTATTTGTGTTGGTCGGCGACGGGTATCTTGTCCAACTGCCTCGACGTCTTGTGTTTTGTTCTCAAACACTTGGACACATTTGACCACTATCTAGAACAGTTGACAAGCATTTGTGTGAACTGGACCAATAATTTTTGAATTGTCTCGCTTAACTCTCAACGCTCATCTTTTTTTAGACACGCATCGACTTTTTTTACCTTCCCCACTTTGCAGCGGAGTTTTTCAAAGAATGCAATCAAGAAATGGCTTTGGACATGTCACTCAATTTGGACATCCAAGAGCCCAAGTGCGTCTCATTCTTGTGTCTTCACTTGTATGTATGTTCTTGGAAATTCCAATATGTTTCAGGTAGTTGCAATTACTACTAATTAGAAATTACTTAAAAGTCACATTTCTACATATCATATTATTCTCCATGACTTCTACCTGTTCATCATCTTCGTTCACCTAGAATGATAGCTTTCTTGAACGATTGTATTGCGTCTCAGAAATCACAATGTATTCGAGTCCCTAAGCTCAACACATAGAAATTTCTACCCTTACAGTCATGCCCTATCGATTGAGATCATTTTTGCCAACTTTCTTGAACGATTATATTGCGTCTCAGAAATCATCCTTGAAGTCACGTCAACTTCATAATTTTTACTCCTTTCGGTTGAGGTCATTTTGGCCCCCTGCTCCAAAATCTGGTGTTCCGTTCCAGAAGTTTCTGACATGTCCTTCTACTTTCAAAACGTTTTGACAGAACTAGCATGGTCCGTTTCAACGTTTTGATCCTGTTCATTTGACTCCGCAACAGTGCTTCACTTTTCCAAAGATACACCTTGATATTCTTGGTCCCCTTTGGACTTCTCGTCAGAGTTTCCAGAAGTAGCCTCTCATGATGTGGCATCGTGCACATCGCTCAACACATGAAGCCAAGATCCCAACTATGCCTCGTTTCATTTTTTTCTTTTATACACACATGCTCAATGGTTCTGACACTTGTCATTGATCTGCAGTTACTCATACTTACATAATACCCCACTGTTCATACTTCTCAAATCATCTTCTGCCCCTCACCTTCTCCCTATGAACCATGCACGTTCCACTTGGTATAACACTTAGTAACAGATCAAAATAAATGCTAGAGGGGCAGTGGGCGAATTTACTCCAAGGTGGCATCCTCACACAAGTCTTCAACACATCCCTGGAATGCAGAAGATTGTAGGCCACGCAACCATAATGGTGAACAAAGCGAGTGCATCGGACAAAGAGCACCCATAAATGGCAAAGACTTTGGTAATGGAGGACTAGTAGCAAACGGTCTACGATGCTCTGCATGCAAACCAGGTAGAAGTGGCAGACTTTGCGGTGAATGGCACAACTTTGATGACTTCGACGGCGAATCCGGTGATACACTTCGTGGGCTTGGCAAACCCCTCCCTCCATCATTTTCCGTCAGGAAGACATCCGGCGTGATGGGAGGAGGCACCGGCCGATAGGCTCATGTTAATGAAAACATGTACCAGAAGCTTTTGGGACTCAAAAGCCTCAACAACCACCTGCTCCAACAACTCATCGCGGTCATGGAGGAGATTAGAAGTACGTGCCTGCCACTGTTGCCACTGGGGTCCATTGCAATATCTCTAGCACGGCATCAATGCATTGATAAACATCCATGGAACATGAATGCCGTGGTTTCAACTTGTCGTTGGACTGATCTCACGAGTGAGCTGACATGTCCCGCCAAAAGTTCACTGACCATATAGTCAAGAGTGAACGTCGCACGTATACCATGACTAGGTGGACTGGAAAACCCATGCAAATTCATATCTAGTGTTTTGAGGACCTTGGAAGTTTGTAATCAATTGATTCCAGGTAAGAAGATAACAAATAACAGCTGTCATTGAAGTGGTTTGTCAGCTCTCGGTGAGGCAGTCGGCGACCTCGACGCACAAGTCAACCACATGAGAGACAACATTAGTTGATGCAGTCAGATTCTGGTGTTCAAAAGGCAAATCAGCTGCTTACAAACCATTCCGACTGACAATGTACAATTTTCACTGATGTTCTAGAGCACATCGATGCGATATTGCCAACATTGACAGCCTCCTCAACCACGCCAGCCAGATATCACGGAATGTACTTTCACGTGCTATGACAGCACAACTGTCAAGCGAGAGGACTAGAGAGCATCTATCTTCTGGGCATGAGCAGGACCCCGACTGCCTTTATTAATTATTATGATTGTTTAAACATGGAACTTCTGGTTTCCAAAACAAGCTGGTGGAACCCGCCCACCTCAATGTAGGCATTCACAAATACATTGATACAACAATGTTAGCATCGATGCTTCGAGGTTTGAGGTGGCATTGGCAACAGTGTTACCCGCTGAAAAATGTGTGCACCGAGAGGAACAATCAACTCTAGGGTGAAACCCACATCCAACCAGCACTTTGGGTGCCGTTCGATCTTGCAAACTTGAAGAGACTGACGTGTTTGATGTGGCAGACAAGTTTGGAGGTATACTTCACTGCTAGGGCCAATGAAAATCGGAAGCAAATCAACCTTTTTACCTCGCTTTTGTGCAACATGCAATTCAGATGGTAGTCCAACAAGTCCATCCAAAATCAACAAGAGACCAGCAGAGCTGGATCGACAGCATACGCGTCTGGTCTCTCAGTAGTCAATGGATCTGAAGTGGCAACATTCTTTGACTCCATTGGAGAAGTGGGTCGACTATGCGCACGCCATCCTCGACCACTTCAGATTCCTAAAGGGAAGCTGAATGAAAATTCGAATTCACGATGTACGTTTTGTCACTTGTGTAAGCAGTCCTGCGTGTCGAAGTACAAACAGCGTTTTCGAGAAACCATCACTGGTAATGACATCGCCCCCAACTATTTATGTTTCCACTGCAACAATGGCCTGAAACGCAAAATTCAGTGAGTATTCATAATGTTTGGCATCCCGGATGACCTTTTTTGGATGATCATTGTATGTAATTGCATCGACAGTACTGATTACAGTTTTCAGATGCAAGAATCCAATGGCTGATGGTCTGGAAGCCACGATCCTTGTCGTGGTTTTGCAAATTTGTAATCGGCATAGACCTATTCTCTGATGAAGGTCAATTCTATTGATTAACATGACCAATGGCTCTGCTATACCTGTGTGAGTCCGGTCACATCTCACACTACTGTCGGAAATGAAAGCAACAGGCCAACGAAGGGGAGTCGCGGAGAAAATTTGTAGATTCACAAAATTGGAAAGGAAAGGAGAAGATGGTGAACCTCTTGCTTGGTCAGAAACATCTTATGTTGACCGATCGCCCATCCAAATGGCTTTCAACACCACAAGAGGGTTCTTGATATTCCAAAGTTTAACCAGGGGTACGAGGATGACCAACCGATGATATTACTACGAGCTAACCAAAAGTTGCAAAAGTCACATGACGGTATTAACACTACTTGATGGAGGAGGTCCTTACACTTTTGTAAGTACTGAGATGGTTCAAAAACTAGATTTACACAGTGAAACACAGGTCTTTGAAGGAAAAACCGTTGACGGCCAAGTCTTGATTTGTTGTCCATATGAACTACTTCAACTTCAATTTGAGAACTGTAGGATGTAACAGTCCAGAGCAATTGTCCAATGAGTGACCATTTTTCTCTTGCAGAAGATATTTCCGGTATCGGTATAATCCATAAGTGGACTAGAGTAGCAACGCCATCTACATCAGTTGTTCTAGAAGAAAGGGAGATGTGCCTCTGATCAAGTAACCTATAATGTAGCAGCAGTTACAAGAAGCACCAAGGAAGTTGTAGCAGCTGCAAGTCGACGCAAGCAGCTGATATCTCTGAATGTGGACAGATGCCTACAACATGAGGCTCAAGCAGATCCAATGGTGGACTACATTATGAAAAATGAAGTAATTGGAGCTATTTTCCTCCAAAAAATGGTGGAGAGCAGTTTGTTGTGTCCATGTCAAAACATATGCATGGGCAGAGGATGAAACACGGGATGCACAAAGTAGAAATGTTGGCGGTTGAATATGCATACAAGAGCGTGGTGTAGAGGTGCCATTTGGAAATTAGACAACGTACTTTGTGTACGGATCACCACGCATCAAAACATCTGTGGACTCAACCAAACATGAGTCGTTGGCAAACTCGATGAAATGATTTCCTTGAGTCCAAATGTTTCTAGCACATTTAGTACCAACCTAGAAATTGACATTGAGTACCAACCCAGCAAAAGAAATGTAACGGATGTTCTGATTTGGAGACCAGATTTGATGTTCAAGTTCAGCATGTTTTTCATCAAATGCCTTGGGAGGGTTTTGTGCAAAAGGTTACAAGGGATTTCAACGGGTAAAAGAAACCAGCTTTTTGTTTTGTAACCCCTTTTGCGACAACTATTCACCCTCCAAGTCGTCGTATCCCCAGGTGAAGAGTTATGTCGCATGCTATTTGAGCAGTGCCATGACACCAATCCAGATGGACACTAGGGTGAGGAAAACATGTTGAAAAATTGTGAAACATCACTAGTAGGAAGAGACGCAAACCGATTTCACAAACAACTACAAAATGTGGGACGTCTCCCAATGTCGTAAGTCAAGGCAAACCATAACCCCGAGATTGCTTCAACCGCTACCAGTACCCAAAGAACCATGGTCACATGTCTCCGTGGACTTCATGACGTGTGGGCATGTCATACTATACGATTTTGACACAATACTTGTGGTGGTGGACCAGTTCTTAGAAATGTTGCACTTCATTCAACGACAAGCACAGTCAACGCAGAGCAATTTGTGTGACAGTTCCTTTACAACGGCCCTCAACTATATGTCCCCTCCTCCGTCACCAGAGACTGTGATGGGAAGTTCACCAGTAAATTGTGGTCGGAGATGACCAATCCTTGCAGCAATCACATCCAACCATCGAACAACTTTTCATCCCACGACTAACGTGGTGGCTGAGTGTACCAATACGATGCTAGAATAATTGTCCTGAAGTCTGTGCGAGCCCCATGGGACTTACTAGACGGTCAAGATACTCCCCGCCAAGCTTGCATACAACTTTGCCATATCTATTACAAATTGAATTATTCCCTTCAAAGTGATGAATGGTAAACTCCCTTCAAATCTGGCAGGTTTTCAGAGTTGAAGCATCATACAGGTAGTGGGCATCCAACAATGAGAATTCTAAAGCATCTTGCACGAGGCTTGCCAAGTGCTTGCGATGACCTAGAAAACAATCAAGCAAGTCTCCGACAAGCATTGGAGGGACATTGAATCCCACGTGTATGATCGTATGTTGCTCAGCTTGGGAATCATTCATTTTTTAGGAAAGGACTGCCTGAATCTCAAATCTATGTAGTTGGGGTGTTCAAGATCAAGGAAGTACAAAGAAATTATTGCAAAATGACCCAACATTATGGTCATCGAAAAGCTCTTCCAAATGAACAAACTTAAAATCTACCAAGACCCTAGTGAGCACTTCCCAACCAGAGATGTGCCTCACCGCCTTCAATCAAAGCAGACAAGGACATAGAGTAGGCCATCAAAGCTTTTAGAAAACACCACCATGAAAAATTCATGCATTATCCAGTTAAGTGCCAAGGCTACGATGCTTTGCATAACAATTGGGTGTTGTGATCTTAGTCATTCCCCTCTTTTTTTACAGCTTCCTGTGACCACTCAGCCGTGTCCATGCTTGTGTAGATACCTGATGCGGACCCAGCTGGCGTTGGAGCACCGATGGGGTGGCTCTACCCATCCGTACCTGCCAGGCAGCTGTCACGGCATCCTGGGTGCTTGCTGGGGTGCTCTGCGGCTTTTTTGTATGCGGTAGAGTTTTCTCGGTGGGCTGGATCTTGAGCTCGATTTTCATGTTTTTCATTGTGTGTCCACTGATCAATGCTAGACATGTGTGTGTGACTAGTCGCAGCATCTAGCTCAAGATTCTATATCTCTAGGCTCAGACGGTGTTGCGTTTGGATGCTTATGCGCAGAGTTATGGCCAAAACAGTACTTTTGGGTCGGTTTTAGGACAAACACACACTGCCGTGTGCGTCACCTACCATGCGCCGCGGTATTTGTTTATGTTGTGTGCTTATCGGTTGTCATTTCTCTTTACATTACTAAGCTATTGGAGCTTTTGAGACTTTGCGCGTCTCCCTAGCTTACCACTTGTTGTTTCTTACACCTGCTTGCTTGTTTGTGCACCAGCTGACTGGACTGTCGCCACATCAGCAGCAGCAAGGCCAAGAATCTTCCTAGAAATTCATCATGGCTTCAGAGCAGCAAGGCATCCCTTACTGAGCTGTGCAGCAGAAACATAGTAGTGGCAGCAACAGTGAGAGTCACAGCTATAGCCACAGTCCTGGGAGGATCCACCAAGCCACGGTGACCTGCCGTAGCAGATTCCAGCAGCACAGACACCCTTTTAACCGCATCACCACGCCACCAACACAGGGTAGCCAAGGACTGCCCAACCCTCTCTAGCAGCAGTTGGGGCATGTGATGTTAAGAAGGGGTCCGTGAAGAATCCTGGAAGCTTCACTCAAGTCACACATACCACCCCTCCCGGACGTGAGAGAGTGCAAATGCCCCAGATGGCCACCATTGGCGTGTAAGGGCTTGTCAAAAGGCTCTTGCAAAAACCTATCCATCGCATCCAATCTAGCCTCATTTCGGGCCCCGTAGGCTCCAAAAAAACGAAACAACGCTCTTAGATCTATAATGTTTACCGGATTCTGGGCTGAACAGAAATTGGGGATGTTTTGAACTTTTTTCAGGTTTTTTGCACAAAACCACCGCCATTAGAATCAGCGTCCTCTGGCGCATGATCGCTCTGAATTGTGCTTTATTTGGGAAACCTTCATGCGGACGTCATCATTCTAGGTAATGACATCAGCGCCAATACTTTACCAATTATTTGGCTTAAACATCATGTTCTGATGGCGTTCCATCTCTTTGAGTAACACCATCAAATCTTGATTCTAACAACGTTGATGCTTGGACCCACACTCAGCAGCGCCGGTGCCGCCGGTCTGTCACAAGGGCAAGGGACTAGGAGATCCCTCCTCTTCCTCCTCTTCGGGCATCATGAGTCCACGGTCGCAGTCACTCATGATCGATGGGCTTCATCGGACGCAAGATGAGATACGCTGATAATAGCACTGTTAGACCGACGTGCTAAGGAGATCACGAAATTACTAAGGGATCATTCAGGGGCCTCAAAACACCAAGAGGACCTGCTGGAGTTGCATCGTCCGTTCAGCAATTTATGTTCTATAGAGCATCGCGGCCTCATCACCCCTCATTACAGATTGACACTTGAGATGAGGAGGAGATGGAGGATGACATACGTGACGAGATTCACATCCTTGAGGAGCGTATTTCTGAGCTGTGTCTGGGGTCCCAACCTCTCACTCTGCCACCTTCTCGCCATCACCACCAGCCACGTCGTTCAGTAGCGTTCACGGTATGCTCTATGCCATGCCGCGGTAGACTGTGGTCAAATTTCGCCCCTTTCTGGGTGAGGCCAGGACCGGGACTGGAGCACACCCACGCAAGCGTTAGGAGGTGGCCCAGACACTGCTCGCTATAGAGTCCCATGCCACAAGGGCAGCTCAAATATGTGAGTTCTACTCCATCCGCCAGGATCCCATGCAGCTCGCGGCAGACTATTGAAGGTGCTCTACACGCATTTACATGTGTCTAAGGATGGATGGCGCGGCAGAGGTGTGGGCACTCGACGCCATCATGATGGAGGTATACTTGGACCAAGTAAAGATCTCTACATGCTTCAACCGTGCGTCCCTTACTGTGTTGTCGGATTCACTAGATTTGCTTCCTTGGGCTCATAACAACTTTCCCCAAGCAACATCAGCTCATGAGGCTACCGTCACCAATCAGCAGAGTCCACTTGTTGCAACAGTGATTGTGACACCTCCTACGCAACTATCCCAGTTCACTAGTTCCACCTCCACTACTTCCTTTCCCTCCTCCTCTACTTTGAGCGGCCATACTCAGGGCATTGTAGCGGACACAAAGGGGAAGAAGGGGAAAAAAAAGTACTTATGTCTAATGTTGTAAATTTGGAGGCGCTCATCGCTACACTGAATGTGAGCAGTCCCTTGATTAGCCTCAGATCATGCACAACCTCTTGAAAACTCATGTCCAGCGGATGTCCTCCTGTGACACATGGATGAGTCACGCCGCGCCCACGAAAGAAAGAGGCACAACCGCTTTATTAGGCAACAATGGTGATATGGACTCTTGGGATTGCACAATCGCGGAGCTTTGTCAGGTGCTGGCACATTGTACTCGGGGAGATGTGAGTGTGTTATCATAGGCGATTGGTTGTGAAAAAACTTCTCGTAATCTGTCTTTTGTCCATGTTGATGCTTGTGGGGGAGCTCAATCAGCTCATAATGAGAATGGACCTAATAGTATCAACTAGCTTGATGAGTTATAGGTCTGTAGTCTTCGTCATTGTCCCGATTCCTCTGCTCCGTGTCCAACAGATGCAGAGCATTTTGTGACATGTTCTTTCGTGTCAACGACTTGTCATGAGCCGCGTGGCACTTGGATCATTGACTCTGGTGCCACCCATCACATGAGTTGTTCTCATGGTGACTTTGTCGTGCTCGGTCCTGTTGCCTCCGTTTGGTTCATTCGCCCAGGTTCTGGTCAGTCGTTCCCTGTGCAAGGAGTTGGGATTGTGCATTTTTATTTTCCATCTCGCCCTTTGTACATTTCAGATATGCTCTTCGTCCCTCCTTTTGAGCTTAGCCTGCTCTCTGTTCGTACTTGTACCAGGATGGGTCTCTTTGTTGAGCACTCCGCTAATACTACCATTGTGACTAATCTCAATACTCACGTTGTTATTCTTTATGCTTCTGTTGTCAATGACCTACATTATGTACCGTGTACTACCTCTTGTCCTTCCTTTGCATCTCCACGTATGTTCGTCACGGGTGTTCTCTCTCGAGAACACCAGCGTTTGCTGCATCGCTGCCTTTGCCATATGGTCTCGGACACTATGTCCAAGCTTGTTTGGGCTCGCTCAGCCCTCGGTCTTGACGCAGCTTCCATTGAGAAGCGACCAAGGACTGACTGTCTCTTCTGCTCTCAAGGAAAGATGCATCGCTGCACTTACGCTGCCTCCACTTCCTATGCACTGCGTCCACTTGAGTTTGTCCACTCGCACATTCTCGGTCCCCTCCCTGTTCAGTTTCTCTTAGATCAGCAGTAACATGTCCTCACCTTGGCCGATGACTTCACTTGGAAGAGGTGGGTCTACAGCCTCCGCCACAAGAGCAATGACGTCCTGGTAGTCTGCCTGTGGCTGGTGATGGCTGAGCGCAAGTCTCGTATGTCCCTCCAAACTTTCCGCTCAGATCATGGTGTTGAGTTCTTAGACAACATGGACACCTTCTTTGTAGAGCATAGTATTTTTCACTAGCTCTCTGCCCCTACTACACTACAGCAGAACGTCGTGTTAGAGCGCTAGAACAGCACCATGGATGATACGGTCCAAGCCATGCGACCTGAATGCGGTCTTCAAGAGTACTTTTGCCTTTGAGGGATTTTCCTTCGTGACGTGAGTCTAGAACCGCACGGTCCTCTTCCATACCATGTCACGCCGTACAAGCTATGGTCCAACCATCGCACCAACCTCCATCTTGCTTGTGTTTGGGAGTCCTGTGCCTCCATCTGGTACATCGAGGACCATCAGGGATCCAAGATCTCACCTTGGTACTGCATGTGCACATTCCATGGCATTTTCCTGTGGTCGAAGGCCTGGCGCTTTTGGGATCCCGCTCATCACGGCATCGTCCAGTCTTTGGTTGATGACAATCCATCCATCAAGGCTATTGGTCAAGTGGCCTTATCGGCTCCCTCTGGTACACCTCCTTTCACGATAGTGCCAGTCTAGAGCAGATTGGACGAAACCCTTGGCCAACTAGGCCAAAACTGCAGTGCTTGAGGGTCTCTAACCCTCAAGCCATTCCGTCTGACCGCCCACAGTCCCAGGTGACCCCGCTCGAGCCACGTGGCTCCTTTGACCGGTCGACGTGGCACTGCCACGCTACTCTCTCCCCACTGAGTGTGAGAGCCGCCTTGGCATCTCCTGTAATCCCGATGTGGGATTCAAGCCCTGGAGCTCTGATACCAATTTAGCAGATTGGACAGAACCCTTAGCCGACTAGGCCGAAACCGCGGTGCTTGAGGGTCTCCAACCCTCAAGCCATCCTGTCTCACCGCCCACAGTCTCAGGTGACCCCGCTCAAGCCACGTGGCTCCTTTGACCGGTCGGTGTGGCACTACCATGCCACACTCCCCCCCACTAGGAGTGAGAGCCGCTTTGGCATCTCCGGTAAACCCTTGACGCGGACTGAGAACGCTATTTTGCAAACTCTGACGACGAATTCAGAGGAGGATCTAGAGGTTTCGTCTCGTTACACACTCCCTTATGGCACACCTGCTTCCCTGTCAGTCCCGGTCCCTCCTATCACACCTCCTCTCGTGCCAGTCTCAGTCCCTTCTGGCACACCTACTCTCGTGTTAGTCTCAGTCCTTTCTGGCACACTTGCTCCTATGCCAATCTCAGTCCTTTCAGATACACTTGCCTCAGTGCCAGTACCTGGTCCTCTGTCTACACCTCCTTTCCCAGAGTGTGAGCCAACACGTGCACATGATTGTCGTCCAGCCTCTCCCCTTCTCTAAGAGCCTGCAATCCCTATGGCTGTGGACCAAACTGTTACTATGCAGCCAGAGATGAGCACCTCGGCTTTGGGCTACTCTCATGAGCCAAGTGGTTGTCTATGACCATTGGTCTCCAAGTCCTAGCAGACATTCAATTCAACACCTAGAAGCTCCACTCACAATGTTCATATCGGCGATCCTAGCACAAAGGTCCTTGGCCTCAGTGTTCAGGCGGACTACTCTCAGGTACACCCGAGGTGTTTGTCGATCAGGAGTTGGTCTCCCAAGAGTTCTCGGTCACTTCCGATGTGCGGCCCATCTTGTCCTGGTCAGACCGAGTCTGGAGGTGTGTTTTTGGGCCAACCGGAGCTGTCCCTTGATGACGCCCGATCTTGGCATGTTCAAGGAGGTATTCTTGGCTCACGATACAGAGTTTTGGCATTCTGCTTGTCACAATGAGCTGAGAGCCATCCATGAGAATGGTGTCTATGAGCTTGTTGACCTCCTGCATGGACGAAAGGCTGTACATGCCAAGTGGGTCTTTTTTCAGAAGGTGAATCCTAATGGCACACTAGTTCGCTACAAGGCTCGCTTGACGGCCAAGGGTTTTTCATAGGTTGAGGGTGTAGATTTCACTAACACTTTCACGCCCGTTGGCTGCATGATCATCGCTCATATTCTGTTCGGGGTTGTTGCTCACCACGACTAGTGGGTGCACCAGATGGATGTGAATAACGCGTTCCTCCATGGCACCTTAGAGGAGGAGATCTACATGGTCCAACCGCCAGAATTTGAGGTTGGTGACAAGGTCTGGCGCTTGCGCAAGGCCTTGTACGGCTTGAAACGGGTACGTAGGTACTGTAATTTGAAATAGGTACATAGGTGCTACACGTAACTGGCACACTAATGCATGCCAGTTATGTGCAGACTGACACCTACCCGTCCCACTTTCTCAGACAGACAGCTGAGAGCTTCACCGCCATCTTGGTCTACATGGATGACCTTCTGATTGCGTCTCCTTCTGTAGAGGCCACAAAGGAAGCCAATGTAGTCCTTTAGTCTGCCTACACGTTGAAGAACCTCGATCCTATAGCTTTGTTTCAAGGATGGATGATCGTCAGCGGAGGACACTTTTGCTACATGAGGCGCGTTACACCCGTATTGTGGGGGAGGGGTTTGTTTACTTCTTTGGTATAGTTCTCACAGCGTCCACCCCCATCACACCTGACGGGTTGGATGCTCTGAAATTGGATAATCCAGCATAGCTGGGGGAGACAGTGGACATTACCTTGTACTTGCGCCTAATTGGCTCTTCAATGTACTTGGCACGATCACACGACCCGACATTGCCTTCGTCTTATACCTCCTTCCATAGTTTTTACGTTGTCCTTGGATGAGAGCCCTTCACGTAGTTGTGCGAGTGGTACAGTACGTGGTCTCCAGGTTGTACCTCGGACTATGCTTTTGACGGTAGTGTTTGGTGGTAGTCGACAGCTACACAGACAGTGACCGGGCGTGGAGCCCTAATGGGTCCAATAAAAAAGGCTAAGTTTTTGTGCTTGGTGACAACGTTGTCTCATGGCAAATTGAAAAGCAGAGGGTTATCGCATGTAGCTAATCAAAGGCCGAGTATGTTGCACTAGGCGTTGGATCTCCAGAGGCGGTGCGGCTGTGGCGTCTATTTTGTGAGTTGATTCAGTCTATGCCTTGCATCGTTCTGCACTGTGACAACCAGTGTGCACTTGCCATAGCACACAATTTTTTTGTGTTTCATGCACAAGTGAAGCATATTGTTGTTTAGCATCACTTTATGCGTGATCGTGTGGAGCGACAGGTGATCTCCGTCATATGGGTTAGCACGGACATGCACCGGACTGACTTCCTGACCAAGGCACTCGCCCTCGGAAAGCTCATGGTGGCCTTTTTTTTGTCGTGCTTCGCCCTTTCCTTGAAAGTGGCTGAGTGTGGGGTGTGTGAGTATAGACTGTTGAGCATCTCATTATGTACATGTGTCCGTTTTCCACATGCATGGACATGCATACCATCACGTCATGGTGTAGTGTTATGAACTGTGTCGTTCCCATCTATTTGTACAGCTTACTGTGACCACTCGGCCATGCGGATCCCTGATGCGGACCCTGCTGGTGCCAAAGCACTGAGAAGTGGTGGCTCTACCCACCTTCAGGTGCCACACTCCTACAACGGCGTCCCAACTGCTTGTTCGGGTGCTCTGTGGCTTTTCAACATGAGCTAGAGTTTTCACGGTGGATTGGGTCTTAAGCCCAATCTTCATGTTTTACATTGTGTGTCCTCTACTTGATGCTGGACAAATACGTCTGACCAGTCGTAGCATCCGACTCGAGATTCTACATCTCTACGTTCAGACAATGTTGTGTTTGGATGCTTGTGCACAGAGTTATGTCCAGAGTAGTGGTTTTTTAGCCGGTTTTAGGACAAACTGACACTACCGTGTGCGTCATCCGTCGTGCGCCACACCACGTACTTACGTTGTGCGTTTGTCAGTTGTCATCACTCTCTGCATTGCAGAGCTGTTGGAGCTACTGAGACTTTGCATGCTTTCCTAGCCTACCTCTTTATGTTTCTTGCACTTGCTAGCTTAATAGTGTGCCACCTGACTGGAATGTGTCACCACGTTAGTAGTAGCAAGGCTAGGAAATTTCCTAGTAGTTTCTCACGAGGAGCTCTACAACAACCTACACAACGTTGAGTATCATTTCCAAAATTGTTTTAGGTGGCATCGACTTACGTCGCGTAACATGCCGGGCCGACACAACTAAAACGTAAGGAAGTATGACGTCCCTAATGTACACGAGTCCCAAAGCTCGAGGCATATGTATCTCTACCTTTGTATTCATGGCCCACTACAAGTTTACCTCTGGATTTTCACATCGTTCAGCATAGGGCATTTTGACCACCATCCACGACCCCCAATGTTGCGTTTGAGAAGAGCCTGCCAAGTTCAACCACTTTTCAAAAAGTCAACTGAACAATCGCGAATTGTATCAATGTTTTGACATTGTTCTGTTGACTTCACGATGATGCTAGACTCGCACCAATTCTTGAACCGCGCAAATTACAGAGGACGTTCCTTGAAGCAACCTCTCGTGACTCAGCAATGGATGCGTCGCTCGAATCAAGTGTCCAAGATCCAAATCATTCCTCATGTCTTTTATTGCTATTGTAGGTATGCACCATCACTACCTGCTTGGAGCTGATCGACGGTCGCCCTAGAGTCCTAGATGATGTTTGTGACCTTCTGCTGTTTTTCTGCAGCTTGTAGGATTTTATCGATGGACTGGCCGTGGGCCCCATTTGCATGTATTTGCATTGTGTGTCCACGATTGGTTTCCGGATGCATGCATGTGACCAGTCGTAGCATCTGGCTTGAGATTCTGCACATGTATGTTTAGACGGCGTAGCGTTCTGACATGTCTACGCTGAGATATGGCCAAAACAGTGGTTTTGGGCCGGTTTTAGGACAGGCCTTGCACTGCCGCGTGCGACACTCGCCGTGCGCCGCGACAGGTACTTATGCCATGGACCTGTCATTTGTCATTTCTCCCTGCAAATGCTGTTTGTAGCATTCTGACACTGTGCCTTGTGTTACCTAGCCAGATGCTTGCCGTTGTGTGCACGACTTGTGACTATCGTCATCGTCTGACCAGGCACTAACGCCGAGTCAGCGGAAATATTGCTAGGAAGCTTCCACGCATTTTCTCATGGTATCAGAGGAGCGAGACTCCCCTCGCTGAGCTGCACCGCAGAGACGTAGCACCGGCAACAGCAGTGACAGTCACCGCCGCCGCCGTATCCTGGGACTCGTTGCAGTTCTTTTTCAACAACGATGTCATCACTCACACCCCACCAACACATCAGGTGAGCTGCGGCATTTACTAGCTCCAGCAGCACCACCACCACCACCACCGGATGGCAGCAGCAGCCATGTCTGGCTGCCAGCCGGTACACAACAAACAAAAAAGGAGTAACAGCTCGCAGCAGCAGCTTCCGGCGGCAGCTGCGAGCACTGACAGCGCACAGCGGCGGCATCAACTCGCAGCAACGGCGACATCAGCAGCCGCGAGCAGCAACAGCAGTGCAATAGCAGCAACTGAAGTAGCAGCAGCGCAGCAGCAACAATGCAGTTGCTGTAGCGATTGCAGTGCAGCAGCAGCAAAGCAGCAGTAGCGGAATCAGCAGTAGTGCAGGAGCAGCATTACAACAGCGCAAAAGCAGCATTCCAGCAGCTGCACAGTTTCTGCTGCATAGAAACTACGCAACAGCTACACAGCCGTGAGTAGGGGTGACGAGGCCACCCCACCGGTCACGGGAGTTCGCGTGACCGTCCAAAAAAAATGATGGCGTAAAAACCCTTAGCAAAAAAAACGCTAGCATTTTTTTTGCTAACATAAGAAACGTTGACGTCATCATCGACTGTGCTGACGTCAGCAATTCTGGGGTCAAAATGTCATTTTTTTAACGTTTCAACTCCTCAAGAAAAGCTATCGGTTTCTCATTCAGAGCGTTTTTTACGTTCGGCCCCATACAGAGCACTGACATGGCTCCGACCGGTGACAAGGGCAAAGGACCACCAGATCCTTCCTCCTCCTCCTCCGGGGTCATGAGCCCACACTCCCAGGCCATTGCGGACCTGTGGAGTCAGCTCGATGACATAGTCGCCTACAGCAGCAGCAGACCGACCCCATCCGCACGCTCACTGATCTTCTTCAGAGTCAGTCCACGGCCCCGCATCACACCTCCGGGGAAGTCGGCGGTGTCACACCTTCTGCACAGCAGTCGGCATCTACACCGAGGAGAGCCGTTGGACAGGACCCGCCACTTCTTGATCCTTTGGAGGAGGACCCTGATATGCAAGGCATAGACGATGACACTCCCGAGAGGGAGATTCGCGTACTTCAGGAGCGTCTTTGCCAGTTGCAGACGCGCTCCGGTTCCCTGTTCCCGGGGATCCGATCTTCGCTTGAGACCTACCCCGGTGACTTTCCTCGTCCCGATGTCTTTTCCATCCCTCGTCTTTTCCATCCTGTGGTTGTTCTCCCTACGCAGCGGCAACCTAAGGACTTTGAGACACCGCCCCCACGATATGTCAGCGAGGACGGCTTTGTTTTATTGGGAGACCCTCTTCCAGGTCTGGGCCACTTCAGAGGGGGGTTGGCCGTACTACCACAGTCAGTACCAGGTTATGGACCGTGCTCAGGTGCTGACAGCGGCTCGGGCGATGCGTGGACTTCTTTACGCCATGCCTCGCGAGACTGTCGCGGACTTTCACCCCTTCCTTGGAGAGGTCGGCATAGGCGCGGGTGTTGACCCACGTCAAGGCTGGGAGTTGGCATTGTCCCTGCTTGCTGCAGAGACGCACGCCATCCACGCGACTCACATTTGTGCCTTCCAATCCCTTTTTCAGGAACCTGCCGAGTTCGTAGCCGCTTACTGGCAACATGCCATGCGCATCTACACGCGCCTTAGGAACGCAGGAGGGACACAGCTGTGGGCTCTTCGCACGCTCATGATCGGAGTCCGTCTTGAGCATGCCGACATCTTCACGAGGTACAGCGACGCTGCGCTCAAGCCCTTCTCCACCTCCCTTCAGCTTCTTCCTTGGACACATCAGCTTTTCCTCCAGGTGACATCCACTCGTGAGGCAACCGTCGTCTATCAGGATAGTTCACTTGCTGCACCGGTCATTACATCACCACCAACCCTCTCTCGTAGTTCACTTCTCCATCCTCTAGCATGCCTTCCTCTTCCCCTTCCACCTCAGCTACCCCGACTCAGACGTAGAGTGTGGCAGTAGCAACACAGGGAAAGAAGAGAAAAAACAAGTGTGGCTCAGGCCAGCAACATTCACCACAACAGCAGTCATCAGGCGGTAGCATTGGACGCACTGTTCACTGCTACAACTGTGGAGGCGCTCACCGCTACACCGAGTGCCAACAACCGCTCAACTGGGCGCGGATCACTTGCTATCTTCAGGCTGCACACGCACAGCGGTCTGCGTTGAGCAACACAACCTCTAGTCGCGCGGCGACCACGACCGCGGCAGTTCCCGTTTCCCAACCGGTGAGCAGCGGAGACCCAGACCCCCGTGACCGCACCATCGCAGAGCTCCTTCATCTCCTGGCGCTTCGCTCTCAGGGAGGTGCGAGTATTTTGTCATAGCCGGGTGGTTCACAGACAAATTTGTTTTTCTGTTCTTATCTCTTGTGATGACTCGTGTAAGGGAGCACAGCTGGCATGTGATGATGATGAGCCTGACAGTACGGATTGGATTTTTGAGTCTCACATATGCGCCCTTTGTCGATCTCCCTCCTTTGTTAATGAGCGCCCGTCTGCAGCCGAGTGTTCCATTGCCCGTTGCACCGTGACATCCTCTAGTCGTGATTCGGGTCGCACTTGGATCATCGATTCCGGTGTAACTCACCACATGACATGTCCTCGTAGTGACTTTGTTGTCCTTGGTCCTATGGCATCTGTTCGCTCCGTTCTCACAGGCTCTGGTCA
This sequence comes from Penium margaritaceum, assembly GCA_023375785.1. Taxonomy (NCBI): domain Eukaryota; kingdom Viridiplantae; phylum Streptophyta; class Zygnematophyceae; order Desmidiales; family Peniaceae; genus Penium; species Penium margaritaceum. Next base: position 130,261 of record SZWC01005152.1, read on the forward strand.
GTCCTTGCCAGTCCAGGGTGTTGGGCTTGTGTGCTTCGATGGTCCGTCTGGCCCCTTGTATCTCTCCGACGTGCTTTTTTTGTCTGACCTTGAGCTCAGCTCGCTCTCTGTGCGTGCCTGTACTTTGATGGGACTCTCTGTGGAGCACACTGCCGACTCCGCGATAATGACTGCTCTTGATACTCGCACTATTGTTTTTCGTGCCTCTATTGTGGATTATCTATATCGTGTTCCTCAGATCTCTTCTTCTCCTTGCTCCCCTACCCCTCCAGCTCGTGTGTTTGGCATTGGTGTCCTGTGTGCTAAGCACCAGCGCCTGCTGCAACGATGTCTGTGTCATGTGGACTCCAACACTGTGTCAAAGCTCATTAGGACACAGCCTGCCCTCGGTCTTGACGCGGCCTCTTTTGAGAGGCCGTCCTAGACCGATTTTCTGTTCTGCGCTCAGGGTAAGATGCATCGCTGCACCTACCCTGACTCCCATTCTCGAGCCCTTCGTCCCCTTGAGCTGGTCCATTTGGACCTTCTCCGTCCTCTCCCTGTCGAGTCCTTATCCGATCGGGGCCGATATTTCCTTACCGTGACCGATGACTTCACCCGGATGCGGTGGGTCTACAGCGTATGCCAAAAGAGTGATGCCGCTCTCGCGGTTTGTCTCTGGCTAATGATGGCTGAGCTTCAGTCTTGTCACTTGCTGCACACCTTCCGCTCAGATCGCGACCATGAGTTTCTTGGTGACATGGACAGTTTCTTTGCCGAGCACGGAATTTTTCACCAGGTCACTGTTCCTGGCACTCCTGAGCAGAACGGTGTCTCTGAGGGCTCGAACGGCACCATGGAGGATGCGGTTTGTGCTATGCGTTCCGAGTGCGGTCTCCCGGAATCCTTCGCCTTTAAAGGATTTGCCTACATGACGTGGGTCTGGAACCGCCTCCTGCACGGTCCTGTTCCGGGCCACGTAACACCGTATGAGCTCTGGTTTGGCCACCGTGCTAATCTACATCTTGCTTGTGTCTAGGGCTCAGTGGCTTCTGTGTGGTACACAAAGGATCAGCAGGGGTCCAAGGTCTCTCAGCGGGGTCGCTTGTGTGCCTTTGTTGGTACCTCCCCGCGGTCGAAGGCTTCGCGTTTTTGGGACCCCACCCATCGTTGCATTGTTAAGTCCCGTGATGCGCTCATCTTTGAGTCTCTCACCTATCGGGATCTGACCTCGATTGTGTTGATGTCTGTCATACACGTTCCTACGTGTGAGGTTTCTCGACGCATGGGAGAGTCTGAGCCTACGAGCACCTCTCGTCCGGCTGATGTGTTCGTCCGAGGCCCCCACCACTTCTCAGTCTCCGGCTCTTGATGACCCGACGTCGTCGGGTACACACAGGTTCTTGGAACCGCAGTACCGGAACCTCGGTTCCGGTTCCAGAACCAGAACCGCGGTTCCGGTTCCGGGGTTCCATAACCGTCTCAGGACCGCGGTTCTCGCACGTAGATTTTTGGAGGGTAATCGGGGACGGGGGGGGAGGGGGGGGAATGCAGCGGACCTGTTCAACACTCGCACAGTTAAAAGTGAGACACGAAATGGCATGTCAACCAGCGAACGGATCCTTGCCACCTCGGAATAGCATGCCAACCAGCGATATCCTAATGTCATTGGTCCACATCCAATGAAACTTTGATGTGTCACCGTGTGTTACGAGGTGGCGAGTATTTCCAATCCTCACCACCTCGGAACGGGCATCATTGTCCGCTCAATGTAGTCGGCGGCACCGCAACTCATGCCTGTTGTGTGCTATGCACGCAATAGGCACACGGCTTTGCTTCCTGCTCCAGTTGTTGGAGCAAAACGATTCCTCTACAATGAATCTTCGTGCTCCAGCAACTGGAGCTTCCTTTGGGCACATGACGTGAGCATGGCGACGTCACTGCCATTTGAGTTACTCGCTTGGGTTCATTGCGGGACCACCATTCCAGTTTGTCGCCTGAATCACTTCGCGCTCTCAGAGGAAGTTCGCTCCTCAGCTCTTTAGCCCTCAGCCTAGTTCCACCACTGCCACCGGATCATGGCTGCAGCGGCAGCTAGCGACACTAGCGACAAAGGCATCTAGCGACCCCAGGAGCAGGCTATGCCTGGTGTAGTAGCTCGCAACATCAGCCACAGGTGCGGCAGCCTGCAGCAACCATGTCATAAGCAGCGGCCGCAACATTAGCAATAGGTAGCGGCAGAAGTAACAGGCAGTAGTAGCAGGCTGCAACAGAAGGCAGCAGCCGCAACAATCAGCAACTGCACATTCGTCAGCCGCAGCAAGTGGCCACACATTTGTCAGCAAGCGGCCGCACACTCGTCAGCAGTAGCCGCACATTCTTTAGCCCCAGGACCATCCAACAGCACGCGAGTGGCAGAATCACCAGGCACATGTCAAAACCATCACCCGCGTGAGCGGTAGCCAGCGGGAGCAGGCAGCAGCAGCACGTTGTGTCTTTTGCAGTAGGCGGCAGTAGAAGAGCCCACACGCTGCTCCAAATCACCAACACATTTGTCAATAACATCACCTGTGGGTGTGGCAGCCAGCAGTAGCGGTAGCGAGCAGGAGCAGGCAGCAACAGCACATTTGGGCTCTTGTAGCAGCCAGCAGTAGCACTATCTAGCAGGAGCAGGCAGCAGCGGTAGCCAGCACGACAAGCACCAGCAGCACGTTGTGCCTCTTGCAACAGCCGGCAGCAGAAGCGGCCAGTAGCAGCGGCATCTAGTAGGAGCAAGCAAGAACGATAGCCAGGTGGAGCAAGCAGTAGCAACAGCACATTGTGCCACTTGCAACAGCCAACAGTAGAAGTAGCCAGAAGCAGCAGTATCCAGCAGGAGAAGGCAACAGCAACAGCTAGCAGGAGCAGGCAGTAGCAGCACATTGTGCCTCTTGTAGCAGTTGGCAGCAGAAGCAGCCAGCAGCAGGCTCAGAATCACCAGCACATTCAGCAGAACCAGCAGCTGCTACAATGGCAGCGGTAATGGCTGCAGTTATACTAGCAATGCTGGCGGGGGTTGTGGCTACGAGTAGCACAGCAAGCAGCTGCTGAAGACTCGGATAATGAGGAGGAGTCAGATGGTGATGAGGAGGTCGGTGACAAACGCAAGAAGAGCAAGGCCATCATCTGGCGCTACTTCAAGAAGAAAAAATCTGATCCAGATAGGGCAGATTGCAATGAGTGCGGCCGGAATTTTGGTTGTAGGAAGAGCTCCACCAGCGGAATGAGAAAGCATCTTCGTCTAGGCCATCCAAAGTTGTTTGAGGAGATGAAGGAGTTAGAGGTCACTGCCGCACTGCAACACGCCACTGCAAATTCCATCTCTGCCACTGTGGAAGCTGTTAGGGCAGATCTAAGAGCAGGTGCCACCGTCATAGAGCGTGTTGTTGCCGGAGTGGGAGTAACGTTCAACAAGAGGTATTGGCTCTCGTGTCTATGGAAGCATGTTATTGATAAAAACATGTCATTTTTGTCAATGAAATCCTTCTGGCTGGAGAAAGCATTTCTGTGTTGCAATCCCACTGCTCATCTGCCTAGTCGCATGACCATTGCACGCGACATTGTGACAAGGGCGGTTGCTTTTTGTGCTAGGTTACGCAAGCATGAAGTATGTAGGAATCATAGCGCATTGGGTGAATGACTTCAAGGTCAAATCCATGGTACTCTCTTTTCCAGCCATTCCAGACTCACCGACAGCACATAACATGTTTGATGTCTTTTTGGATGCACTAAAAGGGTGGGGGCTATGGTCACGTGTGTTTTGCATCTTTATGGACAACGAGAGCACAAATGACTCCATGATTGACCACCATGTCATACCATCGGGCAACGGGTTTGTGAAGGCCGGTCACATCAGATGTTTGGGGCATATCATGAACCTGGCGGTCAATGATTTGCTGTCCCTCCTTGCTGTCGCCGAGGTTATCGGCAAGGCAAGGGCGATTGCCACATTTGCCACCCGTAGTACGCCAAGGAAGAAGTCCCTCATCTCTACAGCCTTTGCCGGCGGTGTCAAGTACCTCTCTCTCCATCTTGAAACTGATACAAGGTGGAATTCAACCCTTGACATGTGTAGTCGTGTGTTGTTTCTGTGCAAGGTGCTTGTGACATGGCTGGCAGGATATGGAAGGGAGGGCACGCTGCTGACTCCAACTGATGAGGAGTGGGCCACCATCTCACTGCCAACTCTTATCGTGAAGCCGTTCAGGTCGTACACAGATGACATTAGCGGCAGCAAGGACCCTACTCTCATTCTGGTGATCCCCTTCTTTGATTCCATGCTCACGAAGATCCATGGGTGGCAGGTGCAGTCAATCGATGCAGAGAAGAAAGGCAAGCGGCGCAGAGTAGCTCGCAGACTCACCATGAAGGATCAACTTCTTCCAGACATCAAGCCCGGACTTGAAGCTGTCCAGGCAAAGCTGGAGAAGTACGCCGCCCTACTAACGGACCGTCACGTGCTTGCAATAGCAGCAGACCCACGATTCCGGCTGCGCTACTCTGACAGGACGCACCGGCTCATGGGAATCAAGTCTGCAGCTGAACTTCGGGTGAAGGTGATCGAGATCCTCCACCCATACTACTCTAGGGTGGAGGAGGCACGTGCAGCAGCTGAGGCAGCAGCAACGGCAGCAACAGAAGTAGCAGCAGCAGCAGCATCAGGTTCAGGTGATGACAACGAGATTCTCCCTGCCACTATAGTAGCGCCAGCTGCAGTAGAGCAGCGCCAACTCCGTCTGCGTGTGCTGCAGCAGCAAGAAGGGGACGAAGAGTTGTTCCAGGTTGCACTGGCAGATCCATCACAGGATCTATTTGTACCACGACATCCAGCCCCCCAGGTTGAGGAACCAGCGGCAACCACACTTGAGGGAGAGGTGGACAGGTGGGCAAAGTTTCCACCGAAGGACCCGACGTGCAACGTGCTGCACCACTACCGAAAAAAACAAATTTCATTTCCCACCTTTGTCCTTGCTGCCATGGGTCATTTTGCAGTCCCAGCCACATCCACACCGTCCGAGTGCCTCTTCTCCCTTGGCCAGCACATCATCACCGACTTCCGCCATTCGCTCGACCACTTGACAGTAGAAAATCTCCTCACCATGAAGTCGTGGATCAATGAGCCCAGCCTGCTAGAGTTTCCAGTTGATTGCAATGGCAGTGTGGCCCCAGAACTGAAGGAGGAGGAAGACCGAGTGAGTTCACTACGCCGGCTGGCTAGAGCAGAGTTGGTTGGTGAAGCAGCTGAGGAGCTAGAGGGCCTGAGGTTGTTTGACACCTGTGGAGATGAAGATGTGATGGAGGTGGGAGTGGGTTTTGGGGTGGGGATGGTGATGACAACGATGACGATGGCGATGGAGAGTAGAGTTGTGATCCATCAGTCAACTGAATTTACATGTATTGTTCTTCAATCTCATAACATTCCAAAATGTGTGGTAGTTCTTGCATTGAACAATGGCGATGATGAATTCAATACATCAACATAGCGAATGCATAAGGCAATCCCAAGTGCGCATAACATGGGAACCAATAACGAACTGGTTGTTTATGAAGTAATGCTTGGTGTTTCCCCATACTCATGAATCTATTATGAAAGTGAAACATGTGAGATTTGTCAAAATGTGAACTTCCTGTCCCTAGATTTTGTCTAGAGAAAATGAGCATGTAACACCTCTTTATGTGTAGAACCGTGAAGAACCACGGTTCCGGGCAGAACCGCGGTTCCGGAACCAGAACCGCGGTTCCGGTTCCGAGCCGAAACCGGAACCACAGTTCCGTACTGGTGTACACCTCGGCGATCATCGCTATCGGCCCAGAGGCCTCTCCCGCCCAGCCTATCTTCTTTCCTGCACCCTAGCATCCCACAGACACCCATGATGCTGTCCCTCTGTCCACCGGTACTCCTCTCTCTGTGGGCGGTCCTGCTGCCACTCCTAGTCCTGCGTCTCCCATCCGTTCACCAGCCTCTCCTCCCACTCCATCACCTGCCCCTGTGCCTTAGTCCTCATTGGATATGGTCATGCCTGCCTCTGAGCCTGCAGTCAGCCCTTCGAGCCTAGGCTACTTGCGTGAGCCCAGTGGTCGTCTTTGACTGTTGGGCTCCGTAGCCCAGCGAGTGTCAGGTCGTGCACCCAGGCGCTCCACTCGTAGCGTTGCGAGTGACGATCCCGGCACAAATGCCCTCAACCTCAATGTCCATACAGATCACAAAGAGGTACATCTAGCGTGTCCTGTAGGGCACGATCTCGTCACTCATGATTTTCATACCGCTTGTGATGTAGCAACCAACCTTATGGTCATCAGGCCCAGTTCTGAGGCGTGTGCACTCGCCACTCAGAGCTCTCCCTCATTGGCGCCTGATCCGGACACACGGAGGGACGCTCTCTCATCACAGGATGCCGACGCTTGGCGTGCCGCCTGCGAGGATGAGCTTCATGCCATCCGAGAGAACAAAGTTTATGAGCTAGTCGACCTTCCCCCTGGGAGGAAGGCGTTTCAGGTCAAGTGGGTCTTTCCCAAAAAGGTGGAGCCAGATGGCTCACTGGAACCCCACAAGGCTCGCTTGGTCGTCAATGGGTACTCTCAGATCGTGGGCATTCATAACATCGACACATTTGCCCCTGTCGGCCGCATGACCTCAGATCGCGCTCTGTTTGGTGTGGTGGCTCAGCATGACTGGGAACTGCACCAGATTGATGAAAATAATGCATTCCTCCATGGCTCTCTGGATGAGGAGATTTACGTGGCCCAGCCACCAAGCTTTGAGGACGGTGACAAGGTCAGGCGCTTGTGCAATTCCTTGTACGGACTCAAGCAGTCTCCACAGTGCTGGAACCGGGAGATCACAAGCACTCTGACTCGTGCGGGATATGTACAGAGCAAGGCATATCCGTCTCTTTTCATCCGACAGGCGCCTGAGCGGTTCACTACCATCCTGATCTATGTGGACGACCTCCTCATCGTGTCTCCCTCTATGGAGGCGGTGAAGGAGGTCAAGGCGGTTCTCCACACTGCCTATACTATGAAGGACCTCGGTCCTGCAGCGGTGTTTCTTGGCATGGAGATTATACGAGACCGTAGACGCCGAACGCTTCTGTTGCATCAGTCCCGATATGCACGCGTTGTGGGGGAGCGCTTCAGTGACCTCCTTGGCACAGTGCCAACGGCCTCCACACCTCTCACACCTGACGGACAGGACGCTCTAAAGGTGGACAATCCCACATAGCAAGGGGAGACAGTGGATGTGACCTTGTACCTCCGCTTCATCGGGTCCCTGATGTACCTGATTTACCACACGCCTCGACATCGCTTTTGCCCTCAACCTCCTTGCACAGTTTTCACACGCTTCACGTGCTAGAGCCCTCCAAGTGGTTGTGCGAATGGTGCGGTACGTGGTTTTCGCGCCGTACCTCGGACTCTGCTTTCGTCAGCAGTGTTTGGTGGTTCTTGATGGCTACACCAACAGCGATTGTGCTTGGAGCCCATATGGATGTTGTCGCACCGGTTACGTGTTCCAGCTTAGTAGTACTGCTGTGTCCTAACGCAATAGGAAGCAGGTCTGCATCGCACGTAGCTTGTCGAAAGCAGAGTATGTTGCTCTGGGTGAAGGAGCTACTGAGGCAGTGTGGCTGCAGCGCCAGTTCCTTTAGCTGCGTTAGTCATTGCCCGCAATTGTGCTTCGTTGTGACAACCAGAGTGCTCTTGCCCTTGCGGAGAACTTTGGTGTCTTTCATGCCCGCACAAACATATTGCGGTTGAGCATCTCTTCGTGTGCGATGTGGTAGAGCGACACATGATCTCTGTCATATGGGTCGGCACTGTCATGCAGCGTGCTGACTTCTTGACGAAGGCACTGGCACGCGGGAAGTTTCTGGTGGCCATTCGTTTTGTTGGGCTTCGCCCCTTGCCTAAGAGTGGTTGAGTACGGGGTGTGTCTGTGTCTGTGCCACGCTTGTTTTTTCCACTCGTTGTTGCATGGGGGAGTGTTGTGATTTGTGATGTTCCTCTCGACCGTGTACAGTTCATGGTGACCTCTCGGCCGTGTCCATTCTCGTGCGGATCCCTCATGCGGACCAAGGTGGCACCGGGGCGTCGTCTAGTGGTGGACTACCTGCTCGAAGCTGATCGACGGTCACCCCCGAGTCCTGGAGGCTGTATGGGACCTTTTGCAGTTTTTCTACAGCTTGTAGGATTTTATTGGTGGACTGGCCGTAGGCCCGATTTTCATGTGTTTGCATTGTGTGTCCACCATTCGTTTCGGGATGCATGCATGTGACCAGTTGTAGCGTCCGGCTTAAGATTCTCTATGTGTAGGTTGAGACGGCGTAGCGTTCTTACATGTTTACGCTAAGTTACGCCCAAAACAGTCGTTTTGGGCCAGTTTTGGGTCAGACCTTGCACTGCCGCGTACGACATCCGTTGTGCGCCGCGGCAGGTACTTATGCCATTCACCTGTCATTTGTCATTTCTCTCTGCAAATGCTATTTGTAGCATTTTGACACTTTGCCTTCTGCCCTGTATCCACACCCTTGTCGTTGTGTGCACGACTTGTGACTGTCGTCATCGTCTGACCAGGCACTGACGCCTTGTCAACAACAATATTGCTAGGAAGATTCCACGCATTTTCTCACCTTTAAGGTGTGTCTAGACACGTCGAGATGCTAAAACAAGACTTGTGTCCAAGGTTGCTTGCCCTCAGTAATCATTTGCAATGCATTCATTGCAAAATATTCCCCGAACTCACCTAAAAACGCCAACCTTTCTTCTTGGACCTTTGGAACTGTTCGCCTTTGATGATGCATGCGTCCGTATTTGCTTTGCATTCTACCACATGATATGACAAGAATGATGGGCACATTCCTCTGCTTCCGTGGTAAAAAAGCTCATTTAAACATTTAAATTATATATTTTTTGGATTTTCCCCTAGTTTTCGGGGTGAGAAAGAAAAAAACAAAAGAATTTCTTTCTAATCCTTCGTGTTCGATTCATTCTTTAATATTGGAATCTTAACTTTTTTTAGGAGTGAAACTAGATTTTTAAAATTATCCTATCATCAGTTTTCACTCTATTTTAGAGAATGCCAAGCCTTTATTCCTTTCCCACAAAATGGCTTCCATTGGATGGCAGGTTCATCTCCCCTACTTGTTCTGGTGCTGAGATAGCCTCCCGCCTCATTCGGCCGAGACCAGGGGTTGAAAAGAAGACATTTTTATGTACGTGCGGCTCGAAAACCTCTTAGATAATCTTCATTACGCAATAAATTCTGAGTCAATCAGATGAGGTGCTTATGGTTTCGGCTGACGTAGTGTACTTGCCGCCCAAGTGCCTCATCAATTCAACCTGGAGCCGTGAATCAGGAACGCATCGAACATGTCCGGCATGGGTGACTTCACTTTCGAATGCTTGGGTCGCTAGAAAATAGAAACAGCACACTAGTCACCATGTAACAAACTAAATGATATTTCTTTAGAACAGAAATTGATCGCCTCCAGGACATCGGCTGCTAGATTCGAGGTAACGAGTCGCTGAGTTTCAGAGCAGGATCCACGGTCGATATCGCACAGATTGGTACAAAGGTTCAAGGTTTCTGCTTCATTTCTGTTTCTGCATTATATACCAACGGTCTGGATGCATCCTTGGACGCATATCCCGAGGAAACGAACAAGTTCGTTTCGCTGTCTTGATCGGTTGGGGGATCTATTTGAGCTTAAATGTATTTCATGTCAAACCGCGATTCCCTGTGAGATGAATACCGTCGATCCTTCTGCATCGGCGGAAGAACCGCAACATTCATTTGTGCAACATTCAGGTTGGATGCACCTCCGGTCGTCCAGTCGCCAGTAAAAATAGGGTCAAGGTTCAAGCCTCGCCATAGTTATTTCCCTGAATGGCGAGTCCTGATTTCGTTTTTCTTTGCGGCTTGGGTACGTTGACAAACAGGCAAACGTTGGTGTTTTGGATAACTTCTCCGTTGACGGAAGCCCTCTTCTCTTTCCGTCTTCCTGTTGACGGTTTAAAAATCCGATTGTTGAATCTACACCCAGATCCGTGACGCCTTACAGCTCCCGTTTTCTGAGGAAAAATGAATATCTGATGGCCAGAAGACGCGTGAAGTTTATAACTGTCCACTCAAATCTGGTAGATGAAGCATTCAATTGGTCTTGGCAGAAAATTTTTCAATTGAAAATCCGTTCAGTCGTCCACCCCAGGCAAGTAGCGCAAGACAATGTGCTTCACCCCAAATGTCAAATTCACAACCTTGAAACATAAAATTTTCCCTGAATGTGGTCACCAGTCCGCGTTGTAGCTTTGCTTCAGGGTGAAGCAAAGCGTCGATCAGCTGGATTCGACTAGACTCACCAGATTTGGTCCGAGACAATGTGGATTGCGCAAGACCCACACCCTATGACGAGTCCGGATGGCGATTCCCACCCAGGACTCCTGTCGGGGGTGAACAGACAAAACCTCTTATTCACGCCCATCCAGCCGCGGCCGACTTCGGCTATACGTCATGGTCTGATTGGACCTCATTGTGCGAAAAAGAAAGTCTCCAAGTGATCGAGAGATACACACGCGGTCAACGGAAGTTGAACGTTAGCTTCTCTGAGATTGCCCAGCTAACGGAAGCTTGCAAGGGAATAGGGAAACATGTAACTAGTATCGACTGATAGACTGCGTGTTAATCCTCCGTCCTATTAGACAACTGGAACTAAACGATGGCGCAGGGCCAATGAGAATCGCAAGGACATGAACCGAGGTACGCGGACACACGGAACGAACTGTCGCACGAGCACAGAAACTCTAAAGACACTCACAAGTGCACGAACCTTGGACATTCAGGGACGAATGGTCTTCGCGGGAGAAAGGATCCAGGACCATTTGAGCGGAGTATCATGCACTTCGACACCTGGGTCCAGCTTGCACTGATGATAACAGGTTGCATGTCAGAAACAGTTCACAAGCTCAATATCAAAGGGATATCTGTGCGCCGCCTCGAGTCACCCGAAACGCAGCGCCATTAGCCAGTACATCACTAATTCTTCACGTAGCAAGCGTTAAATTGCAAGTACATTCCATGCATACTCAAATTTGCTTCAACATGAACAGGAAAAAAACAGTTTCAGCCAATAACCTAGTAGCATTCAGGCGTTTTGGGTTGTATTTAGGCTTGGCACCTCCCAGGCCACCCTGTAGGAGCCTGAGACATTGACCTAAAAAGAAAAGCGGAATTTTGCTGAAAACAACGATTCAGAGGTCAAAAGCCATGAGGCTCAAGTTGAAAGATACCTTGAATCCGCTGAAGATGGGGTAAGTTATCTGCACATGCCCTATTTCCCCAAGTCAGCCTACAAAACCACCCTCATATGAAGAAATTCTAAGAAATTTCTACAAAAAAAAACCTCCGCGAAGAGGTGAGGCTTCAAATATGATCCCTTCTAAGTAGACACATCTTTTGTGGGTTCCAATGATTATCAAGTATGTTCTGAAAGAAAAAAACAAAAGAATCTAAAATGCCATTTTAGTTGAGCTTATTTGATCCAACAAAAGGGTTGGTTGACTGGGGACTCAAATATGCGAGCCGTGGGAAACATTGACTAAAAATCTACCATAACAATTCCTATGCTTGATCCATAGTTCAAAGATCCTATGTGGGGACCATAACTTGGGATATTGACATACTCAAATTACAGGGTACTGTACATCAAGAAGTCTTTCATGGAAAATAATGTACAAAGAATACACAAGGACTACAGGAAACTCAATGTTAAACATTAACACTAAAGGAACATACCACTATAAGGAAACTTTCATCATATCACATGTCTCCAAATATGTTCATAAAGAGCATCCATTAAAATAGGAACAAAAAAAACAGTTAAATGGATGTGGTTTTGGTACACCATTTATGATAAAATTGTTCACGGTCTAAAAATGGTGTGCAATCATGGCTCTTAGCCCACATCTCATGTAATGAGACTAAATCCAAGATGAATAGTTATGATTTCTTTAGTTATCAGCTCCCGCCCTTGATTTCCCTTAAGCTTCAACAATAGGTTTTGAATTTTTATATCACATGGGCACTTCTGGAGCCCTATGAAATTGGGGCACAAACACATGCCTTTTAGCACATACATAGTCCTAAACATCCTAAAAATATCGTAAAGAACCTGGATTAAATTTTTTTCAATCAGATCAAAGCAACCAATTCATAATACTTGAATTTAAGATTAATGCAAGGCAAACACCACAGAAATTTTGGCCTTTATATTTTAAGGACCTCTCAACCAATCTAGGTCTTGTAATTAAGTGTGTACCATGTATCTTGTGAGATTATCTAAATGATTATAAAAACTACATGAACTTTCCATGCAATTTGGGAAATCAATATGGTTACAAGAAGTTGGCCACCATATGGATACTCTAAGATATAATAAAAACCACATAACCAACCGTGAAGTTGCGTCCCTAACCCAAATGCTAAAACATCCTTACTAGATTGTAATGTTTGTCTATGAAATGGTCCTATTTTAGCCACCAATTATGTAGAGGTAGACATGCATTCACATGAAAAACACACCCCACCTTGAAAAGCAACAAAATGGTAGTCTTAATTAACATCTACAAAAACAAAATATTCTACTCGATTATCCACTAAACATTATAATCATCAAGAATAATCTGTAAAAAAAATTCTATAAATATTTCAGTTTTAATAAATTTTTCATTTAGATTTCTCCATGACTATCACTTCAGAAACATTTGAGCCAAGCTATGAAGTCACTTATGTTGAGAAATAAGCTAAAGGTGAAAATTTCTCATTTGGTGTTAGACCTCCTATCATGGCCTCCAAGACATGGAACTTGCTGAACAAGGAATCTCCCTTCGAATTAAAAGTGTCATTAGGCTCAACATGACATGAGGAAACTTTTCTTAAACCCATGGTGAAAGTGCATTGACAACTGTATACCTTTAGAAAAAACCTTCCCTCATCATAAAAATCTAAGACACAAAGTTATGTAAAGAGTAGGGGGAAAAGCACCATACTGTAACTAAACAACATGCCTCAAAGGCAAAAAATGTACCATATTGAGACAATACACATGTGAAAAACAAGGTACAAGAGTTATCTTACCCATATCTAAAATGACGAAAAGAGGCCATCATAAGCAGTGTGCCAATGTTGACTATGTAATAAGCATCTCCCAATAAACCTTAAACTTTATAAAAAGTATGTCTTCCCTAAAACTCATAATTGTATGAACTGCAAATTCAAGATCTTTACAATGCAAGGATTTAGATGCCAACGCATTCAATGGTAGGTATTTAGATCATTTCAAGCCAGAGTCAACTTAAGAGCATGAAACTAAATCATGGTACATAAGGAATACATTCAAGTAAATTATATTCATTTAATCCACGAAGAAGCATCATAAAGCCATGAAAGTTTTCATTAAAAAATATATGTCTCACGTGAAAATTTTTAAGATCAAGAAACATTCAACACAAAACTACAATGGTAATTATGAAATGCAAAATCTCATTTCAAATAGCGTAATACAAATGGATACATTTCACTATGTTTGGTATCTAGAAGTTTCTTCACATACATCTATTGGTTCAAAATGTCAACAAGTTATGTAATGAGCAAGTTCATTAAAGTAATAAAATAACGTTGGTAGGAATATCTTGATGGGATTGGTGTGATAAAAATATATTTACACTCATTTTTTGTATCCACGTTCGAAGCCTATAGGTTACCTCGTTGAAAATTTTTATGAACAATAAAAATTTTCCACAAGGTGAGATGTGAAACAGAAACTATATTTCATCATATGAGTCATTGTCTTGTTTTTTATGAGTTGGTAAAATCTGCCTGGCGGGGTTTTTGGAGCCTAAAGTAACAAAGTCATCGCGTGCACTGATGCAACAAGGGGGTCTTGCTGTTGTCCATAATCTATTTGCCCAGCAAGAAAATATTCTACTCCTATGTATGGAAGCCAAAGACTTGCACTGAACTTGTAATTGAAAAAGGTTGTTTAGTACAAGCATGGTATAGGGAAACAGTAGCAAAACACAGCTTACCTTGATGCTTTGACACAACTTGCCCCATTGAAGAGCACAACACCTTCTTAGGCCGTCAAGGCTGACGTTGCAAGGGTCCCACCTCAGTCACCGTACTTTCAGTTTAAACAACCTTCACGTTCTCAAGGTAGCTTCCTCTCCACGCGTTAGCCATTCCGAGACTTACTAGGTCGTCAGAGGTCTTCTAATCCTACTAACCAAGCTAGGAAAGTGTTGTCAGGCTTAGTGGGTCGACACAAGGAAATTCCAACAAGACACAACTTCTAGGCCCTCCTGACCAGGCTCAAAGAGAACTTGCAAAAGGGAGACTTCAACATAGTCCGACAGTTAAGATAAGATCACCTTCGTAAAGTAAAGCTGAGGCAAGACACTAACTCTGGGCTCTCATGCTTACATTGTACTACTAGCCCAAAGATGGAAATCGTCAAGCAAGATAGCTCATGATACGTAGACTGAGTATTATAAGTAGTCAAGCCAACACAAGGAGGTAGTCAGGCCTACAGGTAGTCCGGTGCATCCTCCTTCCCACGTTGGCAGAATGGTTCTAGGCTTACTCGAGTCTTGAGATGAGAGGGAATCCAGAGTCTTGCAAAGGCGTTCTTTGGCTAAAATGGACTACTGGTCTACTTCTAGCGTTTCTTGCTAAGTTGTTGGAGTTGCTTGATGACTTGATATTGGAGTTACTAGATTGAGTGAGTCTAGAATGGATTTATACTCAGATCAAGGCAAGTTCAACAACTTTAGTGTGCCTTAAGGAAACTTCCTACCAAACTGTCATAGCTTCCTCCACAAGGAAACTTCCTGATCGAAGGCACACAACTTCCTCCTCAAGGAAGCTTCTTGAAGTTAGGCAACTTGGCCGTGGTCCCAGCTTATGCATGTTACCACTGACGCACGACGGTCCCCACTCCTAGCTTTGCATGCAGCTACTATGTCTTGCATGTAGTAGCCGATGTACCTATTGATGGGTGCATGTGGTAGTTGATGAAGTGCTAACTCCTGCACGCACCATCTAATGTAGAGTGGTCCCTACTCTAGAGCCCTCCTTGCACATGCTGATGCAAGCGGTCTCAACAGTCAAGTGAGGTGTAGCCCCACCCTGAGTAGCCTAGATCAAGTGCCCAAGAATGCTTGCTTGCATTGTGTCGTTATTGACCAAGCTAGGTCAAGAGGCATGCACAATCGTGTTTTGCATGCAACACAAAAATCGAGGCTCCGTTCTCCCTTCGAACTAGATGCCACGTTTTAATATAGCTTGTATAGTAGTAGTATTGTAGTAAATTCCTAATCAAGCCGCACTTGGTCATTTCCAAATAAATATCCATAAAAATGCTTACTGACCTCTGATTGTCAATCCAACAACGCCATGTCAAAGTTATTGTCGCTCACACCTTCATTCCCCATTTATTGGTGTGCTTATGAATGAAGGGACCATTGCATTTTTCAAGTGGAGAAATGAGTAATCACAAGAGATTTTAGCTACGAGAAAAAAACTTCTGCTTTCTAAAGAGACGCTAGGGTTGCTCTTAGCTGTTCTTGAGCTATTTGGAATCTTAAAAAAAACGTGGTTTCATTCGGTCAAGAATCGCCTTAGAAAAGCTTGTTATGAGCTTTCCTAGGTTTTGTTGAAGACGTTGTTTTGTTGGAGAAAAAACAATGGAGGAGAAACATTAAACTTGGTGAGGCAGTTTTCACCTTCTCACTGAACACTGAGGTTGTTTCATGGAGAAGCTTCCTCCCACAACTAAAGACAATGTGTCTCTCATCGAAGGACTAGGTTGTGTAGTGGAAGGCAAAAGAAGCTTCCACTAACGTGGCGCCTATGAGGCAAAACCTCTGCTTGGGACCGCCTACTTGGAGCGCTAACCAACTATAGCCGCCCTTGGCCCACGAGTATAAATACCTAATACTTGTCTCAGTATTCTAATGTTGTAACCTGCTGGTCCTCCTTTCGCTCTAGCCACCTACTTTGACAACTCCACGCTGTTACTTTTGTTACTTGCTCTAGCCATCTTCAATTGCTTTGCCCTGATTTGGCTTTAGTTGGGGCCATGTCGAGCGGAGCTTTCTGTTTGCTCGCCTGGTCTATCAACCATGGCCTTCTCACCTGACCATCGCCTGGTCTATCGACCATGGCCTTCTGTTTTATTCCTTCTCACAACTCCTTGGCACTGTCGAGCGGAGCTTTCTGTTTGCTCGCCTGGTCTATCGACCATGGCCTTGTACTAGGCTGCTTGCACATGATCCAACACCACCATCTATTACTTGACGGGGAGACTTCTACCCAACCCTTACGTTTTCGGCTAGTTTTGTCGAGTAGAGGCCTCACGCGAGGCCTTTTTCACTAGTCCCTGGCCAGCCTCCATGGCCTTGCGGCACGGGCTAATGCTAGCGAGCTATTACGGCAAGGCCTAGTCGTGTTTGAGCCTACTTTCTCAATATGCCAAGCTTGCCAACGTGACAAGATAAGATGACGTCGAACATGGACGTCACTACCCCCCCCCTTGCTCCGCACTCGCACCTTTCAGCTTATATTTTGCTCACTCCATTCAACTTCCTTTTTTTTGTCTTATTGTTTGCGCAACTCATACGCCATGGAAGGCCCTATAGTGGTCTAATTCCACAATCGCAGCTGAGTGTCCGCGTCCTCATGTAGCAAACTTTGTTTTTTGTTCTTAATTCTGCACTTGGCGGCTTATCGATGTTTGCAAAGCCAAAGATTGTTGCTTGGCCGACAAAAGTGGTTAGCCCCACTTTCCAAACTGCTGCTACAAGTACACAGTTGCTTCTAGTCATTTTGCTACTTTAGTTACGACATGTGCTACAAATGCATTCATACGTGGAGGACGGTTCACAGGGCTGAGGAGTGAACTCGCCTTCCAAACCTTTTTAGGGAGAGGAAACAAAAAAACGTGGGTTTTGATGGTACCCTAAACAAAATCTGAATTGTGGTAGTTGTTTTTTAATCTAGCAAAGAGCCTGTACATGACACAAGAATTTTGTTGTTTTTCGGCTATTGATTCGGTGTGGCTACCACTACTACTGTTATGGGTGGTCCTTCCGTCCACCATCCACAAGGCAACGCAAACTTGGCTGGCATTCTATTCCCAATATGCATGATGATCGAGCATCACCATGTAGCTCGTTATCATGAAGAACTACTTCAAGGTTGTTATTGGACTTGTGACTCCTCAACTTCACCGTGACAGTTCCTCCTACTTCTACACTAGTATTTCAGCTCCTGGTATGAGACCAGTTGGTACTGAGCCCGCTATTGTTGGAGGGACATTTGTGGTCGTGAGGAGCAAGCTTTATCCCTCCACAAACTTTTGCCTTCAGGTGGAAATCCAAGGACGTGGTCCTCGTTGGCTAAAGAGGACTAATAGCACCTAGATTTTCTTTGACGCTTCTTCCTCCACTCAAAACCTTGGTAGGAGTTTGACATGGAGCTGAACTACTCCATTTTTGCACGTTACCTAATGCGAGGTTGGGTTTCTATCTACCTTCACTCACGGAATATTTTTCCATTGAGCGTAACTACTCCGTTTTTGTATTCCATTAGACACGTGGTGCATTTCCTGTGTCCATTTGTTGCTTGGAAAGGATTTTTATGTGGAGCTCAATCGTTCCATTTTTGCACACCACTTGAGACCATGTGGGCTTATTGAATCCCTCTACTGCTCTTGTAGTAGTTTGGTTTTCTCCTTTTCTCCTTGCAGTGCGTGCTACTTCAAGGCTTGACCAACACCTTTGGTCTTCCTCCCCCTCACTTCAAAATCTCCTTTGCAGTTGCTATCACAAAATAAGTTTCTATTGACACTTTCACAACTGCTACAGCTATGGCCGAGCTCCTTTGCTAATGTGCTTAGGATATATGTGCTATCACGAAGGGCATCATTTCCATTGCAAGTTTCTCTTTTGGCTTTGCATTACCTTTAGATCGACACTTGCTTTCTCTCGCTTAGCAACAACATGATGATGAGCGTGACCAAAGTTTCGCAAAACCTTCACACGATTATTCCTTTGCATCATGAAACTCTGCATCAGTTCTGCTTCTGTTGCACTTGACAGTGTGCACGCTACAACCAAATGGTGCTTTGGAATACCATCCCCTTTTTTCTCAAAAGATCCCCTTTATTTTTCTTCTTCTTCTTCCTCCACTGCTGCCCACTTCTTATCATGCAACGGGATTTGCCTTTGTAAGAATCACTTGTCATACTAATGACGTGCGTCTCTACCTTAGTGCACTTTTTTCTATTGTGTTGATGGTGGTGGGTTGTCCTGAAGCTACCACCATGTTGCTTCCTCTGGTATTGAGATTGTGTCGATACAATTGTAGCTTCTGATATTATTCTTTGAGCTCCCACATACTCTTGGCTGTATACACAAGTATTGTTTGCATCACAAATACTTTTGCGCATTGTAGGCTGGCTTGTGCTTGGTTGCCTTGTGCATCGGCAGTGCATGCTATTGTAACGTTGGATTCGTGCACGCGTATGAGGAGTTTGCTTGTCATATGCTTTGAGGCTCTTTTGAACATCTATTGGATGCTAGAGACACGTCCAAATCCTTTGCTCTACTACTCCATCGACATTCAACTATTGGGTTTCCATCTATTGTATGGAGCATGAGAACTTTGTCTGGGTGCAAAGCTCCAATATGCTTTGTTGTTAAGATTCTAGATGTATGCTTGGGCGTCCAACTCTCTAACCATGAGTGCCAAAACGTTTCTGTCAAGTAGGAAATACTGTTATGACTGTTGCTTGCCGTTCTCAGGCTCTTCATGGTTGTTTGGTTCTCTTTTTACCACTCCACTCTCTATGAGCTCCTACAAGATGCCTCCTTGCCTTTGCTCTCACACAACCTATGATGTTTCCGATAGCTTCCCTCATTTCAACTTGCAAAGTAATGCAAAGAATGATTTTGACCCTTATGACATCATCACATGGGTGCTTGCAAGATACCGGTGCTAGTCATGACCTTCTTCTTGTGGCGCCTGAAAGCCTGGTGGCACTACAACATGCTTTCATGTTCAGACACAATTCCTATCCAAAAGATGGGCAACGTCAAGCAAGACAGTTCAAGGTAAGGAGATTGAGTCTTACTAGTAGTCTGACCACCACAGCGACCTAGTCCGGCCTTCACGTAGTCAGGGGTGTTCTCTTGACCACGTTGGCAAACTGCTTCCAGGATTACAAGGGTCTATAAATGACAGCAAATGCAGAATCGTGGTCTAAGGTGTTGTCTGGTACAAATGGTCTGCTAGTCTAGGCTACTAAAGTTATTGCTAGATTTTCTTGTTGAGTTATTGGAGTTGCTTAATGAGTTGATGAAGTTACCGGATTGACTACGTCTAGTATGCTTGTACACTAGGATCATGGTAAGTTGACCAGCTACTCTTTGCCCCAACAAAACTTCCTACTGCAAGGTCATAGCTTTCTCCATTTGTAAGGCACACACCTTCCTTTTTAAGAAAGCTCCCTGAAGGATGGAAACTTGACCTAGTCCTAGCTTTTGAGTTGTGCATGTTGCCACTAATGCAAGGCACTCCCCTCTCTTGGCTCCGCATGCAACTGCTCAGTCATGCTTGTAGTAGTCAATGTAACTACTGATTCATGCATGTGATAGTTGATGCAATGTTGAGTTGTGCACGCACCACCTAATGTAGAGTGGTTCCTTCTCTAGAGCTTTGCTTGCATATGTTGCTGATAGTAGTCCCAATAGTATTGTCAGGTGTCATTCCACAATGACTCATCTTGGACAAGTTCCAAGCGGTGCTTGCTTGCACTGCGCAACTACTAACCAAGCTAGGTCTACAGGCATGCACAACCGTATTGTGCATGGAGCACACAAATCACGACTCCTTTCCCCCTTGGAGCAGGATGCCTGGTTTTATTCTGGCACATAGAGTAGAAAATTCTAGATCAAGTTGCTTGTGGAAAATTACGTATAAAAATGTAGAATTTTGCATACAAACCTCCGACTGTCCAAATGATTGTGCCATGTGGAAGTTGTCACTAAGTGCAATTGCTTCTAAATCTAACACACCCTCTAGATGAATGCAAAGATGAATGCAAAGACTGTCACATCTTTTATATAGTTGAGGACGTCCTCTTGCCCACGCTGACAAACTATTACCAAACTTACTTCGGTCTTGAGATGAAAGAGAATGCAATGTCTTGGTCTGAAGCGTTATGTGGTAAGAGTAAAATAAACTACTTGAGGTAGTTTTCTAATGAAGTTGCAATGTTTCAACTTCAAAGAAACCGCTTGGGGCGTTTCTGGCAACATCCCCGGCGATCGGCTTTGGTAAAATTGCCAAACTTGATAGTGACAGGAGTCAATACAGTCCAACCGGCGGGGATTGCACAATCCACCCCTGAAAACCAACGTCAAATCCAATGGTTGTGAGCGACCGATCGCCAGCTCGCCTACCCACGATCGACGGCCTCGGTGAACTAGCGGGCTGCTTGCGACCGCCAGGTGGCTCGCGGATGGTCGAACCATCGCTCGACCATGGTGCGCCCCCCTCGTAGGTTTTGCGAAAACTGCGAACTTGGCAGTTCCAACGGATATTGCAAAGATCGTAGTATCCGCTCGAGCTACGAAGCGAGAGGGAGGGCAAAGGAGTTGTTTCCTCCTCCCCACTTGCTTTGCAACTTCCAGCACACATCACTGGAAACTACGAGGCCCTGATTTCACAACCATCACCATGCGTTAAGCAGCATTTCACTTTGGGCACGAATCACGCTTCATTTTTTGCGACGACGACGGAAATACCCTCCTACTCTGGAATCAACCATGCTCATGCAAAAGGTCTACACAGCCTCAACTCCACCTCTTTTGGAGCATTTGTTCAATGGCACAGCCCCCCACCATGTCCGATCAAGGCGTTCTAAGCCTCGTCATCCTCTCGTCCTCCTGACCAACTCCCTTCACCTCCTCCATCTTGCCTTCCCACAACCTCCATCTCAACAACCTCCACTTCCTCACTGAGGATGAAGATCCTTGATTTCCTCCATCTCTCACTTTATCGACCATGTTTTACTAAGGGAATGTGTTAAGATTTACCACTTTCAATCGGCGGGTTCTACAAAAGGGCCTACAAATCCTACAAGGATTTTTCTATGAGGGTTTGAAGTTCATGCCCTCACAAGAAAGAGAGAGAAAGAGAGAGAGACTTACTAGAATCCTGTGACCATTCAGTTATCAGTGACCCTTCAGCTTGTCGGTGACCCTTCATCTTCCTAGATTCCCTTGAGCTGGCTTGGAGGTTTGTGCAACTACCTAGGAGGTTATGAAACCACCCAGGTGATCAGGTAACCACCCAAGTGGTTATGCAACCACCCAGGGGGTTTTGTAACCCCGTGTAACCTCCTAGCTTGGAGCATCCAAAGTGAGACCTGCCTCAAGACTACTTTCAGGACCATCAAGTCACTCTGCCTTTATGCCTTCAGTTGTCTATACAATTAGCCGCCCAACAGGCACTCCAAGCTCCTTCGTCCAGATTTGCAAGTGTTGCTTACGTCCCTTGGACCCTGTATTGTGTACGATATACATCATCATTGAGTTTCCTCAATGAAAAGGCATCTAGGGCCGGTGTCCTATGGTTCAAGCTACATTCGAGTCCAGCCTCCAGCACTTGGTGCCGTACTCAGCTTGTACAGCTACAACACCCATTACTACTACGCGTTTGGTTTCCAAACATAGCGGGAGTCAGCTGTGTGGGTTTAGATTCTTAAACATATCTCTCCATGTGATGTATATGTATAAGTATATGCTAACTAATAGTGTGGGCTATACTTTGTGTCTAAGTGTGCTTTCACCCATCAATGTTCATTTTTTCATGACAGGTTGATGGGTTAAACCTTAGATATTTCTATCACGATGTTATTGATTAAGAAATGCGCAAAGATGCCATGAATGGTGATTGTGGTTATGGCGTTACACAATATGTAAAAATACGCTTTTGTGTTTTAACATTCTTTGATATAATTTTGGCACAAGTAAACATTTCACGTGTATGAAACATAAGACCCATTGTTAAGACAAGAATAGTATATTTAGTAGTTTTTGGAAAAAGAGTGATCATGTAATGTTCTTCTTCTAATGAAACGTTTTACATGGAATGTTCGTCTCCCCTTTTGTATGAAAAATTGTCCATTTAGTCTTTGTAGAAGCATTTTTAATTCAATTTCATGCAATCATTTTATCTCCTTGTGATTCATTCTACTCATTTCCACATTTCGACATTCTCTCCTCGTCTCTCTTGACTTTACAATCCATTTAGCATACATGTTGTCCTTGATTTAGATTGTGTGCATGCACGATGTGCATGGTTACCATTGAAGGCACGTTAAAACGAGTTCCCTATGGCATATGGGATATGGTTTACAATGCACTCATACCAACATCTTCAACGATATCACCACCATTGGTATTACCATGGTTTTGGCCCTAAAGAAGGCAAAATATTCCTCCTCCCCTGTTTTCACAATTTGACCTTGCATTGTTGCATTTTCTATTTAATTATTACCCCTTCATTTTCTTCATACACAAATCCCTCTTATCTAGTATTCTCTCCTTTCCTCGTACCCCTTTATCCACATTGCATGTAGTTTCCATCTTTCCACTGTGAAATTTGGTGTAATCCTTTTTGTCCTTCCTTGTGTATCCCCCTTCTTATTTGGAAACTTGCTTCATGGTCTTAAATTCTCCTCTTTTTGCATCTACTCCTCCGCCCCTGTTTTTAGTAGCTCCTCTTTCTCCACCTAAACTAACCTTTTTTCCGTTTACGCCCCTTTCTCCTTTCTTTCTTTCCTCTTAGAGGTCCATGCCCTTCTTCAACCTTTTCTACATTTGTAAACTTTTAGAAGTTGCATTTGATCCTGTTATATCTTTCTCCCTCCATCCCTCCCATTCTTTATTTGTATAGACTATCTCTTTATCAAATCTCTTCCACTATCTCTATATTGATATGCCCATCTCTTGTTCTCTCTCTCTTTCTGTATACATCTTTATTTCTCTCTTCTTTTCCATTTCGAATCTCTCTCCCTTCAATTGATGCAACTTGTGATCCCTACCCTCTTGATCTCTCTCCTTCTCCCTCTCTCTCTCTCTATCTCTCTCTCTCTCTCTCTCTCTCTCTCTCTCCCTCTCTCTC
>SZWC01005153.1:18369-50050 GCA_023375785.1 Penium margaritaceum
CGAATGCTACGCCGTCTAAACCTAAACGTGCAGAATGAAAAGACGGACGCTACGAGTGGTCACTTGCATGCATCCACCGACAGACAGAGAACATACAATGTAAAAACATGCAAATAGGCCTCATGGCCAGTCCGCCGAAAGACGCCTGCAAGACGTAGAAAACACAACAAAGAGTCCCGGTGGCATCTGGGGCTCTGGAACAGTGGTCGGTCAGCTCCAAGCTGGTAGTCCGCGGCCTGTCGTCGCGCCGGTGTCACCTGGGCCGCCTGCCTCAGGGATCTGCACGAATATGGACACGACCGAGTAGTCACAGTAAACTGTACACGAACGGCATAAAGCACAACACGGCGGTCATTGGCTTCGCAGAGGTCGTTTGCGTGCTTGTGGTGCTGGATCTGAGTGTGCTATTGTGTCTGCTATGTCATGCTCTACCTAGGGTCCATATTTCATATTGCAGGACACTGTTTGGCACATTGGACCAGCATAGGCACTGCCTGGGTTCGGGCAGTCATAACTCTTTGCTACTATTTTTCTAGCTGTTTCTGACCGCATGGCTGCGTCGCAGTGTCAGTATTATGGCATGGTCCAGTTTTCACGCAAACGGATGATGCCCGGGCTTTGGGCTGTGTGGCGTGTGGCAGGCCTCACAGAGAAAACCTGCCAGCCTGAAAATAGAGCTATTTTCTGATTGGCTCGTGATCTGAGTAACAAGCTGGGGGAAGCTAGAACTTGGAGGGGTCTCCCATTGTTATTTATTCTTGATCACTCATCAGTCACTTCCAGTTTTCAGCTGCTTTCTGGCGCTTAATTTGGCGCGCGTAGCTCTGAGTAAGAAACCCAGAGCTCACTGACTTAGACTCCAGAGCAGCAGACTGAGGGGGCACCTGGCTTAAAGAACGAGCGTGGAGGCCCGGACGCTGCATCAACAACGCTGCTGCCTCAACGTGCTACATAGATTCCAGCTTGGTATCAGAAATAGCTAGAAAAATAGTAGTAAAGAGTTATGACTGCCCAAACCCAGGCAGTGCCTACGCTGGTCTTATGTGCCAAACAATGTCCGCAATATGAAACATGGACCCTAGGTAGAGCATGATGCAGTAGATACAACAACACAGTCAGATCCAGCACCACAAGCACGCAGATGACCTCTACAGAGTCAGTGACTGCCTGCAGCTCGACTGCCAAGGAGGCCTGCCGATGGAGCTGAGCACGTTGACGTAGGGAGGAGGCTCCAACGAATTGCGAGTAGGCCTCACCGTGCGTTGACTCCACCGGACGACATTCCAGCGGCGTCAAGTCTCTCCGTCAGTCATCTGCACGCCAATGTACACAAGCCGGGAGGACACAACAGAGTACAATGAGAGACGCGGAAAAACCAACACTCCCCCATGACTCACAAGTACAGTGCACGTGGGTAGGCAGCATCACACGCGACGGATACGGAAGCGAGGACAAAGGGAGCTACTCACGAACAAACACCGATTGAACTCACAGCCTTCTAGAACAAGTCACGCTTCAGTGCCTTGGTCAAGAAGTCTGCCAACTGTCGTGCTGTCTCGACCCACACAATGCTGATGCTACCGTCATGCAACAACGAATGCACATAGTGATACTCAACATTGATATGCTTTGTGCGTGTATGATGCACGCCGTCATTGTCGACGATGGCCATGGCACTCTCATTGTCACAATGCAACGTGATGGACGCGACGGGCTAACGTAGCTCGGGCAATAGATGACGCAGCCACACGCTCTCACATGCGCCTGAACCAAGGGCTATGTACTCAGCCTCAGCGATGCTACGTGCAATGCACCCCTTCTTGCCACTGTGCCAGGACACCGCTGTGCCGCCAACTAGAAAGATCCAGCCTGTGCGGCTCTTACCGTCAGGACTACCGGCCCAGTCACTGTAGGTGTAGCCCAGCGCAACAACAGACGGTTGTCGACGGAACATGAGACCTCACCGTGGAGTTGAGACAACATAGTGCAGTACTCGGATCGCGGCCTCAAAGTGGAGGTGATGCGGTTCCTAAGAGAACTGAGCTAGGAGGTTGACAGCGAACGCGATGTCTGGACGCGTCGTCGTCGTCAGGAACATCAATGACCCGATGACGCGCAAATACGCGGTCACGTCTACTGGCTCCCCCACCTTAGTTGGATCCGAGCTTTTGAGCATCGCCTGACCGTCGGGCGACATGGGTGAGGATGCTCTTGGCACGAGGGACAAGTCTTGATAGAAGCGTCCGGACAGGGTGCTGACGTAGGCAGCCTGTTGAACATGCAATATACCAGCGGAGCAATCATGATCAAGTTCCATGCCCAGAAAGACTCGCGCTGGCCCAAGGTCTTTCATCTGGTAGGCGGCGTGCAGTAGGTCCTTGACCCGCTGGATGGCAGTTGCATCCGATGATGCAATGAGCAGGTCGTGGACATAGACCAAGACAGCGACGAGCGTCTGACCTTGCGGGCTAATGAACAGCGCGGGATCGGCAGACCTGCGAAGGAGGCCGCCGCTCACAAGCGTACGGCGTATTTCCTGGTTCCAGCTGTGCGGTGACTGCTTCAAGCCATAGAGGGCTTTTCGCAGCTTCCAGACCTTGCCAGAGCCGCCGTCGAAGCCCGGGGACTGCATCATGTAGAGCTCCTCGCCCTCCAGTGAGCCATGGAGGAAGGCATTGCTCACATCCATCTGATGTAGTTCCCACCCATGTTGTGCAACCAGGCTGAACAATGCGCGGCTAGTGGAGAACCGACCGACTGGTGCGAAGATCTGGTCATAGTCGATCATTGGTATCTGAGCAAACCCCTTGGCCGTGAGACGGGCTTTGTACTTGTCTAGAGACCCATCTGGCTTCCATTTCCGCCGGAGATCCCACTTGGTGCCGATAGCCTTGCGGCCCGGAGGAAGGGCGACAAGCTCATAGACATGATGTTGCCTGATGGCAGCTAGCTCGTCGGCGCACGCCGCTTCCCAGTGTGCGGCCTCGGGAGACACCCGAGCCTCGTGTAGGGTGGCTGGGTCCTTTGGTCGCTCAGTGGGGCATACTGTGAGGGCATGCGCGTTCCGTGCCCCTGGCGACAGCTACGTGAGTGCGGCCGTAACGGCATATCGGTGTTCCTGATGGAGCACGGCGTAGCCCAGAGCCGACCCTGGATATAGGTCCGCAATGAGTGACAGTGTGGCCAAACCAAGTGCCTTGGTGCCGGGGACCCCGCTCACGACCGTGGGAGTGGAGCCACGTCTCAGAGGCAGTGGATCTGCATCTCCCCTAGGGGGTCGTGGGGTGAGAGGATATGCAGAGGTGGCCTAAGTGCTAACTGTCCGGACCCTGGGTGTGAGGCTCCCGGCTGGACCGCATGTGTAGCAAGTCGACATGGATGGGGGAGCCTGCCATGAAGGGCCGACAGACGCATATGGGGCGGCTGGCCTGGAGAGGCCGGAAGACACAGATGGGGCAGCCGGCCCTGAGGGGCAGGCGGACACGGATGGGGTAGCCGACCTTGAGGGGCTGGAGGACACAGACGGGGCAGCTGGCCCTGAGGGGCTGGCGGACATGGACAGGGCAGCCGGCCCAGAGGGGTTGGCGAACACGGACGGGGCAGCCGGCCCTGAGGGGCTGGCGGACACGGACGGGGTAGCCGGCCCTGAGGGGCTGGCGGACACAGACGGGGCAGCCGGCCCTGAGGGGCTGGTGGACACAGACGGGGCAGCTGGCCCTGAGGGGCTAGCGAACACGGACGGGAAAGCCGGCCCCGAGGGGCTGACGTCCACCGATGGGGAAACCGGCCCTGAGGGAGTGGCAGACATAGACGGGGCAACCGGCCCCATGGGTCTGACATCCACCGACGGGGAAGCCGGCCCTGAGGGGCTGGCGGCCATAGACGAGGAAGCCGGCCTTGAGGGGCTGACGGCCACAGACGGGGCGGCCAGCAAAAGTGGGTCCGTGGACGTAGGCGATGGACCACCCAAACGCGGGAAGAAGGAGGACGGATTCACCACTCCCCCGTGCAACGAGAGGAACATCAGCGCGCCTGAGCGAACAAGGTCGCGGGGAAACAAGTCCTCAAAGAAGAGGGCATCCTGGGACTTGACAATGCAACAGCGAGCGAGATCCCAAAATCGCCAGGCTTTCGACTGACAGGAGACGCCGAGGAAGGTGCACGGGCGACCGCGAGGGTCGAGCTTGCCACCCTGGTGCGGGGCAGGCAACGAGACAATGGCGACACAGCCCCAAACACGGGTTGGATGCAAGTCGGTGCGTTCTCTACACCAATGGTGGTATGGGGTGGATTGACGAGGAATGGATCCATGGGGAATTTGGTTCTAGACCCATGTCATGTAGGTCATGGCCTCAAAGTAGAAGCCGTCAGAGGCGCCGGATTCGACCCGCATGGTACGGACGGCGTCGGCCCTTGTGCGGTTCCACCGCTCAGAGACCCCGTTATGGACGGGCGTGTACGGCGTTGACGTCTCATGATGGACAGCACAAGAGGCAAGGAAAAGGGTGGTCTCCCCCAAAAACGTGCCCCCACGGTCTGAGCGGAAGCGGCAAAGGGAGCGACCACACTTGCGTTCGGCGCGGACAAGCCAATCCCGAATGGTGGGCGTGACATCGCTTTTCTGCCGCAGGCAGAAAACCAAGCGATAGCAAGAGTAGTCGTCCGTAAGGGTCAGAACGTAATGACCGTGCTCGACGACAGACTCTGTCGGGAGGGGACCCATGACGTCAGAGTGGACGAGGTCGTGCGGGGCGGACGCTCGAGAGGCAGAGACACTTGAGAGTGGGTAGGTGGAGCGATGCATCTTGCCTTCAGCGTAATCGATGCACTCAGTGGGGCACGACAGAGGAAAGGAGGTTGAGTCAAGACCCGTGGCTAGTTGTATGCGAAGCATGCTATCAATAGCGGCAGAGTGGACATGATAGAGGTGACAATGCAGTAGACGCGTGTGCTGTGGAGACAATGTGCTCGTGACGAACACGTGGCCAGTTTCACTCAACGAAGAGGAGACAAAGGTGGGAGCAGACAGGCGCGGTACATGCCACAAGTTATCGCGGGCGGTAGCATGCAGGACAACACGACCGGACGGACGTAACGACACAGTGCCCACGTCACGTGAAAACAAAACGTTCATGCTCATGCCATCAAGGGAGGTGACAGACAGGAGGTTGAGCTTTAGGCCAGGGACAAAGAGAACATCAGTCAAGAAGACATCACCCGTAGGACCACGGAAACGAACGATGCCGACACCACGAACGGGCAAGACCTGACCAGATCCCGTCCGAACTCCGGTGACATCGGTGACAGGACCAAGCACACTGAAGGCCTCGCGCGAGGCCGTCATGTGATGCGTGGCCCCAAAGTTGATGATCCAGGTCTCTCACGGATCCTGGACCCGAGAGGCCAGGTCGCTGACAGACACATTGCAGTGGGCGAGCGAAGCTGACGAAGTGGTCGGAGGTGCAAACTGCAAGTGCCAAGTCATCTAGCCAGGCAACATCGTCTCGAAGAGGAGCGGGAGAAGAGAGGGCGGCACAAGACGGAACGAGCAAAAATACAGGCCATGTGCACAGCAACGACTCTGTCATGCAGGGCGGAGAGGAACTGGCAACGACACAACTCGCACTTCCCTGGGGAGGAGGGTGAGGAAGTCCAAGCTAGAAGGCGATGAACTGCTCCAGTTGGCGCTCACGGGGGGAGGGTCCGACGGAGTATATAGATTGTGGTGTGACGGTGCCAGAGTCCACAAAGGAAGAGGAGGAAGCCAGTGACGGGACAGCGTGTGCAGATAGCTATGAAGGATGCTAAGGTGGGGCCGTCAGGAGTGGCGTTGATGTGACAGGAACAGCGGCGGCTATGACGCTGGTGGCAAGGCGGCGCTCGCGCTGGCGACGCATGGTGGTGATGACACGAGCCTCGTCAGTTGGAAGCGGACATGTGTACCATCTGTGTCCAGACTGGCCACAGTTATGGCAAACGAGGTTGGCATTGCGAGATCCGCTGGTCTGCTGCTGAGTGCCCTTGTCCTTCTTGCCCTTCTTCTTCTTGGTAGAGGAGGAGGTACCGGAGGATACTGTTGCTGCTGCTAGGGCGGCGATGGTCACTAACGCGATGGTAGGAGTGGCGACGGTAGGAGCGGCGACGGCAGGGGAGGCGAGGGACTCTGTGCAATGGATGTGGGACTCCTGACAAGCTTCCTCAATGTGGAGGAAGAGCTCGTACGCCGAGGGCATGAGAGTACCCTGGGCGGCCATGGCCTGGAGAACGTCCTGGAGTAGTGGAAGAAGACGTCGGAGATGGAGGCGGTGGCGCCGCGCTTGATGGTCAGGAGCGCAAGTGGCGTGGCAGTGGTGGCAACTGCAATGGTTGAAGATGGAGGGGGTTGATATAACTGGTGTGATTAGATATAGAATGAAGGTAACCTGTACTACGTTCAACATCTACACAACACCAGCTGCAGGCATGAGGGCGGCAACATGGGAGCCAACTTCTGTTGCTGTTGCAAAAGCTGAGGCAAGCGCTGCTGCTATGGAGATGCCAATAATGGATGCAACTGCTACAGAGCCTGATGTTCCTATTGTATTCAAGGATGCCACTGCCATTGTGGTTGTGGTCAATCCATTTGCAATGCCTGCAATTGCATCTGCATTGGCCTTAGTCATGCGGCGAGTGTCAGTAGAAACAAGTGCGAACGACTGCACTTGCTCTTGAAGCAATTGTTTCTGGTGGAGAGGCTACTACGTCTATAAAAGCAGTAGTGGGCTGCAAAAAATGTGTTAACCAGGAGGTTTATTTAGACCTGCACCTCCTGCCTTAGTGGTGCCTCTTCACCACCAGTATCTTCCTAAAGAACTGCAATAGTGCCTGGATGGATGCTACTAGAATGGCAAGTGGGATGAGAGGGTCTTACCACTTCAGGACATGGTTGTGGCGGTATAGGCAGGGCATCGTTTGGTGGCGCTGCGGAGTCTCTATTTGGCATGTAGCATAGATAGGGACAACACTACACACCGCACGTGGTGCAGTGGCTACCTTGAAGTCAGAGCTGGCCGGGTCTATGCCGTGTCATTCCAATGTTGCGAGTGCAATGAGCATGTAGCAACTGGTGCAGCTACGATGTGCTGGGAAATTTATGTCCACTGCTTTCTATCAAAAATTGCCGTAGCGGCAGAAATGCACTATTGCTGCTACTTCATTTACTCCTGCTCCTCATCTTACTACTGCAATTGTTTTGGTGATGTGCACAACACCTAACCTTTTGTCCTTGTGACGACCCCTGCTGCTACTGTTATAATTGCCATTGCGGGTCCTTTGCTTTCGTGGTAAATAATTCAACTACATCGTACTACAATTGTGGTTACTGCTACAGCATGAAAATGAGTAACGTTGATGCTTGTTTCCCGTCAACGATCGGATTTCAAACTTTTGTTGAAGGCAATTTGTGGCATAGCTGTGGAAAACACTACAATAAGAGTGTTATTGTTGTGCTGTGACAAGTGCTATGGAACTGTGTACATGAATCTGTAGGATTGAACGGAGCAATGTTACAATGTGAATGTTCTTGTTTCTCTAGGGTTGGGATATCTACAACATCTCCGTATGAGTGGTCATGGCAACCCAGTCGGTTGGCAATTGTACCAAGTGAGATTAGTCATGTTGCGTGATACAACCACACAAGTGGCGGCTCAGTGGCTGCACAAAGGACAGTGAAACTCACCTTTATGTTTTTCACAATTGTTTTGTCACCTAAGCAACCTTCTTGCGTTGGTTAAGATGACCACATAGATACTGGCGTTGAAGGCAACCTCGACTTTTTGGTGGATTTAGCATTGTGGTTTCCATCATGCTGGCTTCTGAACTGGATGCCACTCACTTGCAGGTACTCTATGGTGGTTGATTGTTACTTTGGCAGTCCAAGTTCCACCTTATACATTTTTGTGCGTTCTCATGGATTTTCCAGGTGGCCGGATCCCCGAGACATTTTTTTCAGTGGAAGTACATTTGTTCTTTCTCAGCTTAGTTGTGTAGATCTCAGCTTTGTGCACCTGCTACTTCCTTCAGTTTTTCAGTAACACAACCAATCAGCTTGGTAGGTATTTTGGTGCTTTTTTACCAGCTTAGGAGATGTGTTGCATAGATGCGCGCATGCCTGGCTGAGTGGGGAGGTGTAGGTATTCATCTCACCCTCTATTATGTTGCTTGATCTTCCAGTTTTAAGCACATGTTTTCCGTCTCTCCACCTTTCCAAGCGTTCTGCCTCCCTTCACTGAGGATCTTTTGGTGTCCACTTGTGAGGCGACGTTCAGTTCGTGGACTCAGAGAGAACACATCTGGGAGTACTGCTAAGCAAGCAAACCCAAGGATCCTTTGGCTTCTATGCCCCTGTCCCATGATTCAGCTCTTCCTCTATGCACCTTTACCTCATCTGCAGAGCCTGATGTTACAGAGGAGGTTGGCCCTCACAATGCCAGCCCTGCTTGTGGTACCTCCTCCGACCTATCACTACGTCTCGACCACGTCCAGTTAGGCTTCCTAAATCCAGTTGAATTTCTGTTCAACCAGCTTATCAATGCCTACTAGAGTTGCTACCCGCATGTACTCAGTAATTTTGGTGATAATGTGCATGGACAGCTTGCAACCCTTTCTATCATTGTCAACAGCCTTTTCACCAAAGTTGCCAACCTTTTCCATTCCGGCAAAGAAGTTGAGCTCCAGCTTCTTGCCACCAAGCCCATTCTCCATGGCTTACTCCCTGGTGTCAATGCACTCTGGGAAATCACCACATTCCGTGACCAGTGGTGGACAACTCTTTTGAACCGACATATTCATCTCACCTTCATCTCTGCTGTTGCATCAGCCTCTAATCCTGCCACCCCTCATACTCCTTCGCATGACTCCCCCTCATCGATAGGCCTTGTCCCTGTTGCTCCTACATTGGGGGCTGCTCTAGTCACCATGAGTAAGAAGAGCAAGGGGAAGAAAAAGGTGAGAGCCCTGGCGTCTTGCGCCTCCTCTTTTGCCCTGGTTTCACTTTTGTTTGAAATTGCTGCTTTGTGAACAACCTGCTTAGAGCTGCCACATCGACGCCGACAATACTCACATTGGCATAGAATTGCTTGCCAACTTGGCACGTACATGTGGGTAGTCCACTTCTTGTCCTACCAAGGGGCAGTCCTCATTCTTGTCCCATCCGTTGCTGTAGATCTCCTTTCCTAGTCATGCCAACACCATAACGGTCACTCTGATTTTCCTTTCATAGCCCTCCTGGGACTAGCATTCTTCAGATATCACAACGATGTCCTGTATTCCACCAATGTGGTGCACACAGAACTCATCTGATTTATTTTTAACCGACAGCCTCCCATAGCTCGCCTCTTTCAGACGCTGATTCCTGCCAGGTAGAGTAGACCCTCAATCACCTCCACTGCCTTTGTGATTAGGGAGGTGAGAGTGGTCCCTCTGGGCACAGTTGGATAAATCACTTTGTGGTGCGTCATCTGGTTCTGTTTTTAGGATACTAGCTGACTGTGGATCTGGACTTGGTATTACGATGAGCTTCCTCATTGTCTGGCTACCTATAGGCACTCCATCTTTTCTTCCTTGTTTTGTATTGTTGCCGCTTGTTTTGTGCATCCTTTCGTAACTTGCCTGTCTTGTGGCCTCTTGATGGTTCATGCCGGAGCCACTCATTACATGACTTCTCGTTGTGACTCATTCGTCTCTCTTGACCCCGTGGTTTTGGTGTGCATTGTACATACTGGTTTGGGCCAGTTATCTACCTGTTCAACGTGTTAACGTCACTTGTTGTGTCAGCCAACTGGTGATTTACTCCAGTCTGACGTCCTGTCTTTACCCTCTTGGCCTTCTTTTTGCCACTGTCAGATTTGAGGGATGGGATTTGTCTCATCTCATACATCGACACTTTGCCCCTGCACTCCACGTGTCACAACATGCCACGTAGCAAAAAGTATGGCACATTGTATTGTGTTCCAATCCTTTATTGCATTCACCCTTCTGCTGTCCTTTTGCTTGTGCATGGAAAACCTTCTCTATCTCCTGCAGAAAGCCTTCCTCTTTACTGGCACATCTGCCATGTTCACACTGCTTCCATTCTCCATCCGCTACTCCCAGACCCACTGAGGCAGCCGTTGGGACCACCACCACGTGGTCACCCGGATCATGTGCTCCCGTGGTCAGTTTCTTTCCCTTTGGGACAAAGTCTCTCCCATGCTCACTCCCACCACAGGTTGCCATCTGGCACGGTGATCACACCGCCGGACCACCGCCTCATGGTGGTGCTGGCCAGTCCTTCCTGTGGTCGGTTTCTTGACCACCAGGAGAGAGCGTTCCTCTCGCTCAGCCGTATCACCAGCCCATCGGCACTCTGACCCCGCCTCTGACGTCGCCCTTTCATGGGGCCGCTTGATAGCTTCCTCTGTGGTCGGCTTCCACTCCGACAGGAGCGAGCGCTCTACACGCATACCCGTTGCATCAGCCTGGCGGCCTGGTGCCCAGACCGCCTCCACCCTCTGGCCAGCCTCTTTAGTGGTCCTTCTTGCAACCACCGAGCCATGGCGTTCTTGACGCTCATCCGCATCGTCCCCAGCCTTCCGGGGTTGATGTGTGGCCGCCAGCACACACACTGGGCTGCTCCTCCCCAGCTGCCCCCGTGGTTGGTCGTTACACCACCGGGATGCGACAGTCTCCATCCTTGCCACCATGACTCTCAGAGGAGTGGTGCTCTTCTTCTACGGGAAGATCCAACTCTTCGTGGGTCTGCCTGCCACTTCTGTGGCGGTGGACTCCACGGTTGGCGCCAGTGTCACCTTCGCCTCAGTGGGTGGCATTCACCCTGGCTCCAGCCTCGTTATTTCCCTCACACACCACAGCAGACAGACCTACCTCACTCATCTTTTCATCACATCGGCACTCTTGTTTTCCTGTACACCGAGCTCTAGGGTCTACTGCAGATGATGCAACAGATCAAGGACCACCTCTTCACCCATCAGGTTGACTCTTCCTGTGCACCATCGTCCTCATATTCCTCATCTTCTTCAGAGGGATCTTCCCCGACTGCACTGGACCTTCTGTCTCAATCTACAGCCATTCTCTCCATCCTCCGCTCCAGTGGTGTCATGCCCCCTCCCAGTCAGCCTCCTGCTTGACGACATCGTCATCGTCCTGCACGTCATGTTCGTCTTGTCTTCGGCACGTCTTTATCTCCACCGGCTTCTATTGTTGCACCGGTTGAGGGGGGTGTAAGCATCCGTCCACTTTGACATCGACTACGCCAGGGAGCATAGAGGATGGAGCAGGAGCACTTAGTACTGCATCAATTAGAGCATGTCCATTAGCAGTAGTAGCATCAGACACATCCACACAGTCTACATCCATGCTTCCCGCATCCTCTACAGTACTATTTGCATCGGCTGATATAGCTCCACTTGCTGCACCACCTGGCCCATCTGTTGCATCGCCAGCAGCAACAACATCCTCTGTAGCTTCCATGTCTTTAGTAATAGTAGTAGCACTAGACATATCCACCCAGTCTACATCCATGCTTCCTGCATCCTCTACATTACTAGCTGCATCAGCTATGCCGTCTACACCAGCAACGCCAGCTACTTCATCTGCTTCTTCACCAGTGGCCGTAACATCGGCATTGTATG
This sequence comes from Penium margaritaceum, assembly GCA_023375785.1. Classification (NCBI taxonomy): domain Eukaryota; kingdom Viridiplantae; phylum Streptophyta; class Zygnematophyceae; order Desmidiales; family Peniaceae; genus Penium; species Penium margaritaceum. Next base: position 30,039 of record SZWC01005153.1, read on the forward strand.
TTGCATCCATAGCTTCATGGGCATCAGCCTCTCCTACAGTTCCAGCTTCATCTGCTGGAATAGCTGCACTTGCTACACGAGCCTTCTCACCTGTTGCATCGCCAGTAGTAGTATCCTCTATAGCTCCTACAACTTTAGCAATAGTAGCTGCATCAAGCACATCCATACAGTCTACATCCACACTTCTCGCATCCTCTATAGTACCAGCTGCGTCGGCTCGTACAGCTGCACTTGGTGGACCAGCTGACCCATCTGTAACATCGCGAGCAGCAACATCCTCTACAGCTTTGACATCTTTAGTAGTAGTAGCAGCACTAGACACATCCACACAGTCTACATCTCTGCTTCCTGCATTCTCTACAATACTAGTTGCATCAGTTGCGTCGTCTACACCAGCAGCGCCAGCTACTTCATCTACTTCTTCACCAGTAGCCGCAACATCGGCATCATGTGCTGCATCCATAGCTTTATCGACATCAGCCTCTCCTGCAGTACATGCTTCGCTTTCACCATTAGATGCATCAGCTATGACAGCTGCCCCAGCAGTAGTGGCTGCTCCATCTACTTCTTCACCAGCTGTAGTATCTGTGATAGTTGCACCAGCAGTACCATCTGCTCGATCTACTTCTCCACCAGTAGCCGCATCATCAACGTCATCTGTTGCATCCACAAATTCATCGGCATCAGCCTCTCCTACAGCGCCTTCTTTTATTACAGTACCAGCTACATTAGCTATGATGGTTGCTCCAATAGCACCAGCTACATTGACACCTCTATCATCATCACGTACTTTAGTAGCGCATGTGACAACTGCATCTGCTGTACCCTTAGCGTTGACTACATAACCTGCATCTACTGCCTGAGTAGTCCTTTTATCTTTCACATCAGCTTCACCTTCTGCATCGACTGCACCTGCATCTTCTGCAGCATCACCCTCCAAGACAGTAGCTACATCTGCGACATTGACATTGTCTTAAGCACAAATAGCATTGATTGCATCCATTGCATCAGCAACATTAGTTGCATCGACAGCACCAGCTTCACTGACAAAATCTACTACAACGGTAATCTCACCTACATCTGCATCATTGGCCACATCAGCAGCCTCAGTTGTATTGACCGCATCAGATGTGGCTAATGTTCCCTTAGTTGTCGATAATCATGAGGCAGCTGATAGAGACACTATTTTGTCGTCTGAGATCTTGGGGGTGGCATTGGAGTCTTGTCCACCTGTGATAGTGACTCTAGGATAAGTGCCCTTCACTAGGTCAGTAGCACCTAGTCATTCCTGTCAAAGATGCCGAGGTGAGGAGGACGAGATTAGCTGCAAGATCAGTGCGTAGGAGACTTACATCGCTACCATTCGAGAGATGCTGTCTGGCGATACCCCTCCACCATAGGCTGCTCTCGGCGACATCTTCAATGGGTACATGGGGAGGGGCGATCGCATACAAATGTCTAGAGAGTGTGAGCTGAGTGATGCAGAGAAGTGGTTGTATGCACTATAGGATGCGCTGGCCGAGATGCCGAGAGAGGGTTGTAGTGGACACAGCCCAAATGATTCTCAGTCCAGTTCCATAGCATCCTCGGACAGTGACTCACAGAGTGGGGATCCTAGGATAGTGAGCAGTGACAACACCCCGGACATCCTTGGGACATGCTTCAACTCACCCCCGTCTTTCTCCTCGATACATGGACCATCCCTCTTCATCTCTGATCCTTACACGCCCACGACCTTAGGGGTTGTTCCGAATCCACGTCCTTTTGATGATCCTTTGCCTCAGTCCCTGGACATTTTGAGACACATTGCTTCAGGAGACATGGCACATGCAGATACTTAGCTTCAAGCAGCAGAGATGGAGGTGGTTGTGCTATGTAGAGTGGTGGACTCCTTGTCCACCACTTACAGTAAAGTGGTGGCGATGCTCAAGGATGTAGAGTTTGAGCTTTCTAAGCAGGAGGATCATGTCTATCTACGTCTTCGTGCCTCTCATCTCCAAGGTGAGTTGGTCACGGCGCAGGGGTACATGCAATTACTAGAGTGTTCAGCTTCTACACCGCATACAGTGATGAGCTCCACACACACAGACCCCGCTTTGCCCTCACCCTCCATCTCAGGAGCGCTCACTACCATCCTCTCTTCACACACAGTACCAGAGTCAGCTGGTTGGCACTTCTGGAAGCTACCACATGTAGGGGCTCAGAGCCTCTCCCTCCTCTCCTTACCATCGAGCATTCGGCAATGTCTTCTCCACCCCTGCACCCTCTGAGTCCGATCAGAGTGAGACCCTGGGCCCTGCCAACTCGGATCTCTGGGAGTCGTTGGAGTGTGAGGTGAGACCGGGTTGCCTTTCTCACACTACTCCGGAGCTGGTGAGTGACAAGTATTGGACAGTGTATGAGTGAGTTGTGCACATGGCAGCTATCTCAGCCTTATCTTCCTTTCCTTGCTCACGCTTTCACATCCAGAGCCACTCTCAAATCTAGCCATCACTTGATTGTTCTCCCATGATCGTTTGGGCTAGGGGGGACTTACCTCTCTCTACAAGCGACTGAGCGATCGTTTGTGGCCTCCTGCATGTAGGGGGAGCATACTTATCTGGGAACACAGGTGTTTGAGTTCATATTCCCAAGATTCTCTCATTGAGGGGGAGTGTATTTATCTTCCCAACTGGTACCCTTGATGACAGCTCTTACAGCCCAGGGGGAGTGTTGGTGTATGGGCTTTGAGCTGTCATGTAGTCTTATCCAGAGAGAGCCTCCTAGTTTGTGCTGATGGTTCTCCAGTGGCTACCTTAATCCCTCTGTGATACGTATTGTGCATTCTAGCAGCTCAGTTCATGCGTACGTGTTTGGTAGAGTTTTCTTGGTGGTCGAGACCCGTCTACTTGGTGGTTTGTACCGGTACCTCGGGAGACCCCATAGAACTACACGGCATAGTATCTGACAGGTGGTGTAATCCTTCAGTGGTCGAGACCGGGGTACACGGTGGTTTGCACCGGTACCTCGAGAGACCCTACATTGATTGGTCTAGTCTTAGTGACCCTTTAACTGACATGTGTAGTCTACATGTGGCTGAGACTCGGACGCCCGGTTACATGTTCCAGCGTCTCGGGAGGCCTAGACTTGCCTAGCTTGGCTAGCAGTGATGCTAGTGTGTCACCGTGGAGTCTGGATGTGTTTGGGGTACATAAGATATTTTCTCGTCGGTCAAGACCCGGGCAAACGGTTGACTGTTCCGATGTCTCAGGAGACCTCCGGTATGTGATTTCATCATGTGTGACATGTGTATTCCCCATCTGTGCCGTTTGGTGCAACGGGGATGACGGGGTCTGGTGGGCTACCCACCAGTCCCCATTACATAAGCCCTCCGGAGGGCTCATTGTACTGCTATCCTTGATTCTTTATTCATATGTTCCACACTTAGCCAATTCTTGGCGCTGCATTTTTCCCGCTCACACCCAGAGCTCATGTCTCATTCACCATGGGCCTACGTGCCCTAGACGCATTTTAGCATCCCGCACAGGGATGTACCTCCCCCTTTCTGTCCAAGTGGAAGAGAACACGAAGTACGTCATGAAGGATATCCTCCACCATTGACGACGTGGCAAAACAACAAAATTTATTGTCAAGTGGCACGACTACGACGCCGTGCATAACGAATCGGAACCCTACGACAACCTTCGAGACGCCGATCACCTAATCTATGGTTAATACCGCCGTCACCGAGCCACATCTATACGCGCACCGGGACGTCGGGGCTGAAAAGGGTGAAAATTTTACGGACTTGATGTACATGAGTCCCTTGTTTTTCCGAGTGGAAATTTATGTCATTACACGAATAGCCCACGGCAGCAAAAGAGCTCAATTTTCACTCTAAAGGTTGAGGGCGATTTGGCCAGCTTCTTGCGATTTCCAAAAAGTCTGTCCACTTTTGAGAATCATCCTCAAAAGTATGACGACCCGTTTGGTCCACTTCTCAACGTATCGAGACATATCTCGATTTAAAAAGATGCATCTCCCATCCTTGCCGTTGATCCTCGAAGCCCCCCGACTTCTTGGCGGAGCTTCTTGAAGGCGACCACTTCGGACGCAACTCCTCACGCATTGCTTGACGATTGCCCCAACGACCCCGACTTTACCTCATCCTTAACTCGACACTTGTTTTTATATGTTCGATCATTTTGGCACTTGTCATCGAACTACACTTACCGTTAATTGTAAATTGCTCAAGTGTCCCAAATAATAAATCTTGTTTTGCCTCACAACTCCTTGTTCACCATTGATGCTTCGTTTAGCATAACACAACAATCGTCATTAAAGAACACTTCATGTGTAACGGATTGGACGGAATCCTTGGCCGACTAGGCCAAAACCGCGGTGCTTGAGGGTCTCCGACCCTCAAGCCATCCCGTCCAACCGCTCACAGTCCCAGGTGACCCCGCTCGAGCCACGTGGCTCCTTCGACCGGTCGGCGTGGCACTGCCACGCTACATAATGCTTGTAAGAAGCCATCAAATTCTCCCAATTCCTTGACTTATCTCCTTTTCGGTACCTTTTTAATGTGAAGCATTCAAGATCGGCTCGACCTAACTGATTGTTGCTTTATTCATCACATGCCATATGGTGATTTTTGGAAAATTTTTGGATATATATATATATATTTTTTGTTTTTGGAAAAGAGGGTACTTGAGTTTCCGCCCAACGAAAACCAGCTAGTTCCTAGTTCGCCCCCATTTTCGGCCGACCATGCCTGAGACACCCCCATTTTGAGAAAAAATGGCAAATTCGCCCCCATTAAAAGAAATTATGGCTAGGTCGCTCCCATTTTTTTTATTTTCCCAACTTGCCCGCATTTTGAGAATCATGGCTACGTCGCCCCCATGAATGGGGCGACCTAGGCAGAAGTTTCCAAAATGGGGTGAAATAGGTCGATAACATTTCATCCTTACTGGGCGAATCAGCCCCCAGTCCCCGGAGCACCAAAAGTGGGGGTCACCTGGTTCTAACTTACCGGAATGGGGGTGACCTAATATTTGTTCTCAGAATGGGGGCGTCTCAAAACTCCTGGAGAGAGAATGGGGGCATCTTACAAAGTCGCTCAACGAAAATGGGTATACTATGGCTGTTCTTGGACCTGGTCAAACTCGATTGCAATGCGTGGTAGACGTGAGCCGCGGAGTCCTTGGCCCCGCTGTGGCAGCCTGCAGCTTTCGATCGAGTCTTCGGCGCAGTGCTGTTGGACACCGCGTCCGATTACCGTCGGATGGGACTTTTGAAAGTCAGCTATGGATCCAATTGTGGACAACCAATGCTTTCAGTTCTGTTTCTTGCCAGTAGGTTGGGCACCAACGTGACAGACCTTTGTCCAGCTACGGATTAGGCTCGGAATAGACTTGCTAAATAAATGAAATTATGTGCGACCACCGTAGTCGACTCGTCTTCACATACTATCTCTTTTAACAGAATGTTCAACTTGAAAAAGGCCATAACAAAGGAGTATGAAATTTATCATTCTGGAAAACCCTCAGGCCCCGATGGTGCTAGGCCTTTGAGTGAAATTACCTCCACGAACCGTGATATCGAGAAGGCAAGTTGACAATGTTTTTCATATCACTTCATTTCCGCAACTGCAAGACACTACCAGCGCAGAAATGGTGGACAATACCGTGAAAACAAGGAAAATCGGTGAGTAAGACCTCAAAGGTTTGCAGTTTTCTCGAACTGAAAAGAACAGTCGGTGACCATGGAATGAAACAGTTGAGTATGATATCCAAAAACACCACCAAATCCAAGGCCCAATGAGGAAGCTCCCATGGCAAAACGGAATCCCTTACTGATGGTTCAAGATGGCGGGAAGGACACAATTAGTAGAATGAAAGTTTGAGATCTTGCAGGTCAGAACGGTTAGGATACGAGGGATATGACTGCGTTCAGGCGAGAACGTGAGCATCGCATCTAAACAACCAGAAATTTCCTCATCTTCGGTTTCATGCGGTTGGCCGTGTGTTCTGGAATTGGTGATGCATGGCAAAGGCCGACTTAAGAGCCGCGTCCCTTTCTCCTTGGACGGTTATACGATGTACCCAAGGACGAATCAGCGAAAAGCCAAAAAGATAAAGGTCAAGGGGACAAGGTCGTGTGAAGCAGGTTTGGATTTGTGAATGTCATGAAACTTAAGTTCTCAGGTTCCGATAGCACTCGGAAGTAACAGAACTTCCAAACAATCGGATCACAAAAATGTTGGGAAGTGGTCAGATGTTCAACGCACACTCATCTGTAATTCATAAAACTAACAAGAGAATACCACAAACAAAAGCAATAGGGTGGAAGCTAAACAATTTCATGGAATTGCAATCATCTCCAATTCTACCGAAACTCAAATGTTTCATGCAAGTATCATGTCCGCATAATAAGATTGCACGTTCTCAATACTTAAAAGATAACCTAATGACTATTCACAATGAAAACACGTCGTTGTTGTTGAAATAGTGCATGAAACATCAATCTTTCATTGAAATTCTCCATTTATGCAGAGGATGGACGAGAACGATTAGTCAAGATGATTAAAAATTCAATGAATTGACTTAATGATAGATTACATAAATTTTCACCAACGGGTTGCATACCCCACATCCTAATTTTTTTAAGATCTATTAGTTAAGAATTCATGTTGCATTCGTTCGGACACGAATTTTTCACCATTATTTGTTTATGAAATTAAAACAAAATCAGTCATTAAAATTATTTGTGGACTATTTTATTCAGTTGGACCGTTAGAGCTCTTAACATGGAAAACCATGCTACCCAAAAATAATCATGTTTGTGTTGCATGGGTGATTTAGACCATTAGAAGGAGATCACATGCCATCGAAGATATATTTCAAGGAAAAATCCAAAGTGTCATCAAGAAAGCAAGTGAAACATTTGAAATAAAGGATTAATCACCAAACTTATTTGAAATAATTCAAAATGAATTCCATAACAAATGATGAACATGAAGTTAGCTTCACTAATTCCTGAAGTTATTACTAAAATAAACGAAGAATTCTTATCAAAGAATGCAACATGAAAGCAAATACATAATGAATTATATTTTATTTCTGATTAAATGCCTTTCTTGAATGTAGTACCTAATCATTTCTCATGCATAACACAAAGGTTAGACTCGTTTTAATGAACTACAATGTGAACATCATAAAGAAGTAGCCCCCAAACATCCAAATACACCTCTAGCAGGTCATCTTTTTGTCGCTTATCCATTTCCACCTTAACTTCCTCGAACTTGACACTCTTTGCACGTGATCATCATGCGAGCTCTCTCCTATACCATGCAAGAAGAGAAGAGTATCATGAAGAAGTTAAGCAATCAATACTTCTCCCAAGAAAACTTTCTATCATAATCTATCCACATACCTTATGAAATTCCTTTAATGAGAAGTGTAGACCTCCACTTTAGGGAAGACCACCACACTTGATTCAATAATTCAACTATTATACTTTCATGAAGTACTCGGTCCTCATCGTAATAGTGGTACCACGCATTCAACGAAATCCATACACATACAAAATACTTAGAACTTGTGTAAGGTGCATGCAACACACTCAAGTACTAGATTTAGGCTAATGAATTCACCAAAAAGATGTTACTTAATAATCCAAATATTTGACATCCACGCCACCCTTTTGAATGAGCAGAACAAAGAATGCAAAATAATTTAGAAAAATTCAAGATTCCTTTACTTTACAGATTCATTCATTTTGGAAGCCCTCTTTCTTTTGTTTATTACAAATAAAAACTTACGATCTTTTGATGATGTAAAGAGCATTCTCTTTTATCCATAACCTCTTAGCCTAAGCAAATACTCAATAATATAACATACTGTGGCCCCAAGATGTCCTCCAAATTGAATGAAAAATTTACTTTGTGTTGTTTTCATTACCTTCAACACTAAACTAGGCTCAAACTTCCTCATAAGTATTCTAGCATGTTTTTCTATTGTCTTCTCAAATTAAATCCGGATCCTTCAAACTCTAGACAATGTCTTCTAATCATGTGTGGTTATCACAACAAAAAGGGGCATATTGGGAAGAATAGTGTCATGTGATTTTGTTGTAAGAAGAAACATCAAGTTCTAACACAAGAAAACAATGTTAATGAGAGCAATAAATTCTTATAAAAGAGTAGAAACCTCTTCAAGTTTTAAGCAAGGACGAAGAGTGAAATGATAATTCAAAGGAAAAAAAACAACCTAGACCGAACAAATGATACACTGGATGAAGTGTAATCAATAGAATTCTTCTCCTATCGTGCCGAACGTTTGACATAAGAGAAGAAACATCTTAGGTGAAAAAAATGTCCTCTTTCTTGAAAACCAAAGAAACAAAAACATCATGCATGCTTCAACCTCATCTACATAAAAACAATAATGAAAGGATTGAAATGTATCGAAAGAAGACACATAGCTCTACATCAACACACATAATAGAAAAAGACAAAACATTCATGATCAAGCTACAACTTCAACCTCATTATATGCATCAACCTGTTATAGCAATAGTTGGAATGTCACCACACATTTCAACAACACCTAAATGTAGATAACTTTGAATTTGCATTCGAAACAAATATGAACTTAAAAAACACCTCAAAAAAACCTTATGAATGATGTGATCATCAACAAACATGAACAAGTCCATCCTTGTTAATCTTGATTTAAATCAAAGTTTGGTCGCTATACCCTTTAGAAGTAATTTCTTGCATCGAATAAAAGTCATGGCTGGTCATTATGGAACATTGTGTTGACATTAATGATTGTACCTCTACTTTTAAGTATTTTTTGGTTTCTTCAACCTAGTTATAAAATAATTCTAAAATTCTACACATTTGTGCGAGCAAACATTCCCCTAAATGTATTGTGAGTGTTTTAAGCTGAAAGGGAAGCCATGAAAAAGCTCAATGATATTTGTTCTTGAAATGTTTGAAAAGACAAATGATCTATTGACGAGACAAACTATCTTTTCCATCGTGATTTCCTCATGCAGGAAACAAGCTGTACTTGAGTTGAACTAAAATTTTCCTTCTAAAATATTGATTTTTGTGCATAACTTATAGTTTTCAAGAAATCAAGGATTCAAACAAACGATTGCCACATTTGAATGATCTTATAGCATTTTCATTGCATCCAAAGTTATTACAACTATAGTTGTAGTCAATTAAAGCTCTCATAAGAAAATCTAAGTTTTCATGAATCTTTAGAATGTTAACTTGCGTACTTGAATTAAACAATTTCAGCTTATTCAACAAAGAAGAAACCAAAGTCAGAATAAACAAAAACAAGCCAAATATGTCGCTATAGTAAAAGCAAATCAAGGTATGATCTTCCCACAAAACCCTATGGGTGGAGGTGGAGTTTGTGTGCACAGGTCATATCCTTGTCAATGATTATAACTCTCACGAAACACAGTTTAACAACCTTACTAATAACAGAGACATGAACATGAATATCATTTTTTTTAAGTTAGTATGATGTAAAATGACCCACATTTACCAACAGAAACAAGTATTATTCTTTGTAAGAGAAATGAACAAGCACTTTGTACCTAAAATCATATTAGATTAGGAAAATTCTTTCACCTTTACTTAACATTTCATGTGTTCTTGAAGCACATCATACATCAAGGTCCATATTTCATACTCATATGTTGGTCAAACTCATAAGCATATCACCTTTTTCATGCTTTGGTTTTTGAAGTGTGCATGAAGGGGACACTCCTGGTGGTAGATTTCCGCGATGATTCCTAAGCACATATTAAGAAAACTCTTACTACGGGGCTTTTTAATGATTTTTTTTGGAAAAATTTGCCTAAATAAAAGTACTGTCAAGGCTTAACAGGGCTACATCACGGATGAAATACGTAGGAAAACCCCTATAGCATTAGAACTTGAGTCAACAACGCTCATAAAGACACTTGGTACTCCTACAATGAAAAGGAGAGCCTAAGGAGACCCTTTCATTGGCTTTTACTATGCTTTCTTCCATATCACTTATCAAAATGTATGTTTTGGAGTGTCTAACAATGACCACATCATGTGATAAGTTAGCGCTTATCAGTTTAAGTGTTTCTCATTACCTTATCCACTCATGAGAACGGGAAACAACTAGAAACTTTTGCGTGAGTAGTTGTTGGTTTCTCAAGTTGTATCGCAACCCATGCAGCAATCTTGGCAAGTTCATGTGGAAGGGAATAGGTCTAAACCACTTATTTCTTGTTAAGAAGTTTGTAGAGTCCTTATCCTTATTATTTGATATATGATCAATGGACTGTCCATTTTTGCTAACTTAAAACTCAACTTTTTGAGTGAATGTGTAGTGGATGTTATTTGTGAAGAAGTTATGAGTTTCTCTGATTCCTTTGAAGATGAAAATAATTGCAAAAACATAGTGTTAAAATACGAGAATGCTTTGTGCAACCCACCCTCTACCTCCATAAAATGTTGTATCAATATCTTGAAAAGATCATTTCTACAAACAGTCACCACAATTTCTCATAAGAACAGTTAACAACGTTAAAATTCATTATAACCATTTTACAAATACATATAAGAAAGGAATTTAGTAACCTTCACATCCTCAAGCAACAATTTCTCCGCTAAGAGGACCCTCTGATCTCCATCATCTCATCCTTTGAAAGGTTTTTGGACCGATAAACTCTCGTAATATGTCTAATTAAATGTTCTTTCATTTCATAATCTTCTAGCATATTCGAATAATGCTTCACAACTCTTACTTCTTGCCTTCCATCGTTAAAGAACATCAGAATGATAGCACTCTTGTTTAAAATCACCATCATCAACATCTTCGATATCAACCCATTTGGCCATTCGAAGTTATACAAGATTGAAAACAAATATTCATCTCAATTGCAAAGTTTTATTCAAAACCACACAAATAAGTTTAAAAAATTCCATTATAGATTTCTCTTCGAGTCATATGGTCCAAATCATCACAATAAAGAGGCTACTTTTACCCAATAACCTTTCACTTGGCAAATTAACCTTCAACCACCCATGCAATTTGTAACACAAATGAACCTTTAGCCTCCCTTGACCCTCCACTTTCCATTTGAACTTACAACATCTAATTGAATATTGCGTGTGATTATATAATGATGTAACCGCACAAATTGTTTCGTAACTCCTTTCAACTTATTGGAATTGATCATACAAAAAGGCCTCTTACACTCATGTAAAAGCAACCACGTCACTCACCAAAGCATGGTTTTAGTTCTCTGCATATTGTTCCTATGATGATTTGAGGAATGTTGATGGTTGAACCACAATTTTGATTTGAATGGAGAAGGAATGCACACTAAAGCATAAAACTTATATAAGAATTAGAGAAAACACAAACAAGTAAACGAATTGTTCCCTCACGTAGCTAGAGGGATACAAATAAAGGTACAGACTTGTTGACCAACAATGCGCGTGCCCTCGATGCCTTGAGATTAATTCTGGGATACATGCCTTCAGCTCATTACTTGTAGGATTTTTAGATTTTGGTGAAAGAGACTTTGACCATTGTTTAGAGGTGCATCCTAAGGTATTGCATTGTGGTGTTAAGGTTTGGGGCTTAAAGAGGTAGACTCTTGAGGCATCACAAATAATCAAAGGCATAAGATGATTACGAAGACACATCAAGGCGTAATCAATTTTGTTGTTTCATTGGAGTTTAGATTTACTTACATGAGCACCCACGCCTGCCTAAGAGTAGCGTAGAAGATGAAGGGTCATTAAAAGCTAAAAGGTTAAAAGTAGCAAAAGGGCCACTACTGGTTGTAACAGAAAGGTTTCAAAGAGATTCAATGAAGTTTTTGTACTAGTTGGACTAACCACTCTTTCCCTAGAAGATGAAGGGTTATAACCTCTAAGGGCCTGAAAAGGGACCTAATATCTTGTAATGGCAAGGATTTGAGCCTTCCCTCCTTGTATTCAGGAAGATGAGTTTTCATTCCCTCTAAAGTAGATAGAATATACCACAAATGTTACTCAAATAAATCCAATAATCAAAACCGGTGAAATCGCAAACATTTCCCATCTTAAGGAATGCCATTGTTCACAATTGCAAACTTGTTTGTGCCACCTCAAAAATCAAGAACTCTTTGTATAATAAAATGTGACACCACGAGTTTTTAATGAGAAGATATTTAGGAATATCACCTTATGGCTTGATTACATTAATTTTGTATATCTTTAGTGCACTACTCACTTTCAACATTGATGTCACATCATTATACATGTTTTGTTTCAAGCATGAATGTATCATTCAATTGCATGATTTCAATTCCGTGTATATAGGAATCCCACTTTTGGATGATATTGTTACCTTATGTTTTCTACAATTTTGTACATCTAACCTTATGTTTGAGTGTCCATTCACCCACAAAGACTTGGGTTTTATTCTCAACTTTAATGTTAGAATTTAGAGCCTTATGAATACCTTTATGATTTTCATGAATCTTTTAGGAAGATGCGGTAGAATGCATGCCACAAGCTTCCAAACCAATATAGGATCTTGAGTGGATGCACATAATTTGCATGGTACAATAATGATAAGTGTTTCCATAGAAAATGTGTAGTTTTGGTGACGTCTATGCCACTTGAACCAATTTTACTTAAAGAAGGTGTGTAGGAGACAATTGGAGTAGAGAACGTAAATCATTGAGAAGTTTAATCATGTTAGAAGATTGGAATATGGGATTTTATCCATGAACAAAATGAGCTCGTGTTTGACCTGCAAAATTGCCATTCACATATGTTCGAAGGAAAAAGGGAACCACTCAAGCACTCACATTAGTCTTAGTGGCTAAAATCAACCCCATCATTATCATTGGAATCACGGGTATACAAGTTAAAGCATCATTCTCTTTCACACATGTATGAGAGTGTGTCATGGAGAAAATTTGCAGGATGCACACATGTCTTTACTTGTGAGAAGGAGAATGTCTATCGGCATGATTGATTTGCAAGTTTGAAGGAGAATGAAGCATAATTTAACATTTAGAATCATGTTTGCTTATAAGTGCTACATGGTATTCTTTGGACTACCCACCATGACACTTTTTTCATGGTCAATCTATACAAAATGCCACTTAGAAGTCAAATCCGTGAAGCAACAACATTATTCATTGTACTGCATGGTTATACTCCTTGTACCAAGAACTTTGCATTGATCATATCAGTCTGGGGTTAGCGTAATATGACAAAAGGGCATCCACGATTGCAACACATCTTCTAAATATGGAATTATACTTTATGTCTAGTTTTTACAAATGGTTTCAAGTATTTTACTCAACTAAGGCCGCCAAAGTGTGTAGATTGGCATGTTTTGGTGGATGTGGTTAATGTGAGTGAGAAATTTCACTTTTTCAACAGAAATTGTTTTTTTTTCTACTCAAAATGTTTTATGGTTTGCAAAAATAGTTTTTTCAATTATTTTTTGTGTATACTCAACACGTTTTCACGTTTTTATGTTATAATTTGACAGTTCTTTTGTCATCAAACAAAGGACTATGACCAAAGATTTAACTAATGAAAAACAAATGATGATGAATTTTCAATTTGTTTCCTTTTTTGCATGCATATGGTTGTGATATCGTAGATTGTTAAATAATCCTATCAATGAAACAAAAAATCACGAGGATTTTGAAGTTCAATTTCATGCTTCAACTCCTTCAAGATATTGGTCCAATTTCATTGAGATTAAATCACGTTATAGAGGGTTTTTATTGCATAAAATGAATCAAAAAGGTCATCATGAGGGTCTTTTCTTATGTTTCCATTTTTCATGTTGTTCATTCCTCTTGTATTGTGATATCTCCTTTGTAAAGGCATTAATTAGTGAAGACCAAGGTTTACCTGAGCCGCAAATCCTGTGAAAAAATGATATTCTATTGTTTCTGATTAGGGAGATGCAATTGTTGCATGTACCTCTAATAGAGCATGTTACAACGGATGATTGAGCCAATTATCTGCAAGGGTTGTATGGATGCTTTGTGCACTTATGTATGGAGATAAGAGCTCGTGGGAGATCATGGTATGATCTTTCCACTCACAAAGGAATTAACACGTTGTGGATAAAAGAGGTAGAAATATGATGGAAATTTTTAAGAAATCATCATCATTGACATGATGTGGCAAGAACAGTTTTGCTAAGTTCCTCATGAGCACCTCAACTATTGAATGACATAATTGTAGTAGTAGTGGAATACAAAGGTGTAGAAAAAGAAATCAAGCATCCACACACACGACTTGGAAGCAGTGCCACACTTGCAATCATAACAAAAGCACACGTTTAATAATGTGTTTTGAGAAAATGGAGTCGCCGGATCTAAGGTGTGGAGGACATTCGTCCCATGAATGAAGAAGTCTTTTCCCCATAAGGAAATGTAATTGAGGATCCAGAGGGAATTATTGCTTGAGGACATGAGCATCATTATTGATTGTACCCTTTACAAGTTTGCATTAACCTGTCTTGAATATAATAAACTTGAATGGAAACATCTTCCAAGGATGCATGTTTGAGATACGGAGTCCTTGGGCCTTCTTGCACTTTTCAAGGGAACCCTTAATTTGGAATACATTTGCACATTAGAATGTGAATGTGAATACAATTTGAAGCAATATGAGTTCATCTACCATATATTCCTTTAACAAGATTATACATTGTTCTAAGAATGGATAGGAAGATTCTTGAATGAAGGTGAGTAAGAGCACGTTTTTAGTTTGGTAGAAGCTAAAATTTTCTTTGAGTGGAAGGTGGAGGTTTAAAGCCTAAAAGGTGAGAATGGGCATGCATAGATGGTTTTATTATGATTTTTGAATATTTCTTGAGTGGCAGGTGGATGAAAAGGCGTGAAAGTAATGGTGCAATGTATATTTAAGAGGATGTTTTCCCTTGATTTTTGCTTCATGGGGAAAAGCACTGGTGGTGCAAGTTTCCTTCACACAACCACAAATCTATTCCTCTTTATTTGTTATAAATAGTCATATAAAAAGTATTTTGAGCAACATCAAAATATTTGCAAGAGTAAAACAGAGTTTGGAGAAGCAACTTGAGGCCCAAAAATGGCTGTGGAGGAGCTTGTTTAAATTATGATTTATGTTTCTAAGCACTCCCGTCCTTTTTACTTGAGTTTGATTGTAGTTAGGGGTATGGTACATCATTAGATTTGTAAGGAAAAAAAAGTTACTAGTATTAAAGCCAAAAGAAATTGGTAGGGCGTCTCGAGCTTACTACAAGCTACGTGGTGATCCTATAACTATGAGAATAATTTTTGTGTGTGGAAGTTTTCAAGTAAGGAAAATTGGGTTTAATTCCACATGCTTGAAGCATTGAAAACTGTGGAAGCTTGTAGGGTGATTCAAGATCCGGAAGTATGTGATGCATTAATGATGCACCACATTAAGAAATTCCCATCAATTACCTTATTTAAATTGAATTCAAGAAACTGTATGAAAATTTAGACTTATAGTTTGCCGTAGATTTTTTATTGGATAGAGTTGTGCACGTGTTGAGGTTGTGAGGATGCCATGCTTGGTCGACACTGTCATGTGCAAAACATCATTGATTGAATTGATGCGTGCAATTGAGCTCTGTTAGCATTTCTTTTGCACAATTTTCGTGGTGAATGTGTCGATGTTTGATCTGAAAACATATGAGGATGATTTAATTGGAAATCGTGTGCATGAGTTTCAGGTCACAAGCATAGATTGGGTTTGAAGTGGAGAGATGTAGCTTGTTAAAATTTCTTTCAACTTAAGTTGATACTTAATTCGGTACAGTTTTATGAGTGCTTGAAATTTGAGTTCGATTCATATGATTCTCGTATGGTTCATTGATTTATACATAAGAAGTGGAAATTTGACACAAAATACTTAATGACCTGGACGTATCACTGTTTTGTGTGGCAAATTCACATCTGCAGAAGAACGAAAACGATTTATGACATTATCCGATTGACGTCTTGAGCAGTTTTCTTCGCGCGTCGTTCTATCTGTATATGGGCGCTAGGACCTGGTACGAACATTTGGTTTTTTTCCTAGTCCATTTCGGAACGCCCATTGTCTTGGCTCTGTGGCAAGACCGCATCAACCCGCCGCCGATAACCGCGTCCTCCGACCATTTCTGTGCCGGTCACTCTTCACCATCGTGGGAACTGTTGTCGAGCTGCTCGTGCTGGTCGTCAACGAAGACACGATTGTAGCGCCTGCTTTGGCTTCGAGGAGGCGCCGTCTGGGTAGTGGAGGGCCGCGATCCACACACTTTTCCCGACGGCGTTTGCGACGTTGCCATTGCGTCGTCCTCCTCCTGCCAGCCCAGGCCCTGCCTTGTCTGCCTACACTACCACCATGTCGTCGGTGGCGATAGCATCCAAGTTGGTTACATCCTGCGGCCGCCCTTCGAGTCCCCTCAGGTCGACAGACGGCCTTGGCAACAGAGCCGCGCATCTCGTGCCCTCTGGCCTTATCCGGGCATCGGACGCGCTAGGTAGCGACACTGCGACAAGATCCACTCCTGGCCGGTGTGGACTGCAGTCCCATGTAGATGCTCGCCAATTGGATCACCATGCCAAAGGCCTTGCCGTCCATGCGCACGCCTCATCCGTCGCTGAAATCAGCTCCGCCGACCGCTTCTCTGCCCGAGTCGAAGACAAGGCCAGCAGCCGGTCGGAGCGGCCATCGCCCGTCTCAGCCACGTGNGGGCGTGGACAAGGGCCACTACATGCGTTCCGTCTTGGACGTGGAAGACCTCGAGCCTGCCGCGAATGCTGCCGGGGATCTTCTCGAAGAGCTGCTGAGGGAGCCCTCGAGGCCACATGCGCCAGGCGGCAGCTCCCACCGTCGCAAGATCCGAGCCGAGGCATACTTTGCTGGCGTCAACCACACTCCGGGACTCGCTCAGGCTTGCGCAATTGAAAGCTACGACAGGGTCGCTGCTTCTGGGTACATCCCAAGGCGGGGCAGACCCACTGGCAAGACGTTCTTGGAGCACGTGGAGCACTGGCTGTGCGAACAGGGGTTTCGGAATGTGGAGGAGCAGCCAGGGCAGCGGCTTTGGCCCTTCTCCCGCTGGTTGCGGTCATGAGTGCCATGCACGTGATGGTGGTGGTGGTTGCAGTGCATAATTGCAGCCCTGGAGGACAATGAATTATCTCTCACTTATCCACACGATCTGCATTATGGCGATATCCTGCTGCTGGTGGGCGCTTGCACTGCCGGCAGGCTACTTCATGGGTTTTCAATTTGCAGATGGGTACCCTCCTCTCTACTTTGCATTGTCACTGTTGGGCTTCAGCTCCCGACCAGAGCGCAAAGGCATCTCTTGGATGGTTTGCTGGAGATCTCCCCCTGTTTTTGTTCATGAAAGGGGTACCTACTGGATTGGGACCTGGAAAGAAGCCGCATGTGGGACGTGGCCTTCCTGTCCACTTCCCGTTTCCTTGTTTCTGGTGGGGATCATTTTGCACATGAACATTGCAGAAAACTTAGAACAGATGGAAAGATTGAGGTACTGGAACACCTCCGCAAATTGGACATATCTTTAGCAGTGTGAGCAGCATGGCTTGAGGTCCCGCATATTTTTGATAGTGCGGAGGTGTGTTGGTGTCTCACTCCATTTGGACAATTCTGCTGGGGTTCCAAACCTGCCGGAACACCAATTGCTGCCCCCTCAACTTCTGGTATGGTCACAATGAGTTATGAGTCCTCCAGTGCCTTCTCACGGTGGAGCACTAGGACTATCCAGAGGAAGGATAACTATATCCGATACAGTGACAATTTGGACGCAAATTGATTGTTGTTATTTCAGAAATGTCTCATTCATCTGTTCTGAGGTCCTTTACCAGTGTCCAGAAAAGGTTGTGTCATGTTTGATTTTTTTTTCCCGACGTGGTGAGGACACTTGATTCTGCCAAGCAGAATGTTGGAGTCCGGGGAGAGCGCTCTAACGTTCACAGGGTTGGAAGCGCGTGAGCTGTCAAATTGACCCCTCAAAGCAAAAGCTCTAACTTTGCGAGGAGAGCGGAGACATCCGCGATTGTGCAGACAGGACCAAAAAGTGATATGTTGAGTCTACTTGTTCACCTGGACAGTTCCCCAAAATCAGCTCCAGCTCCTCGGAGAAAATCAGATAACAAATTCTTTCACAAGACATGTTCCGAGTCGTGTTGCTCCGGTGTCACCTTGTCTCTCTCATGAAGAGTGTCCACCACTTGCACAGCGACCAAAACTGGCCTTTGGAGCGTTATCATGCTTGGTGTTTCATATCTATAGGCCGTTCAGTGTTTTCAACGGATGGCGGGTCATGGTCAAAGTTGGAGCAGTATTGTAGAAACCTCTTCATCCTAGCCCCCCCCAAGTGTACCTTTGCACAACCTGTCTACATGCTGTGTGCGGAATTCTCCAATTCCATGGTTCTGTCCCCCGTAAGAAGGTTTTCAGAATGGATCTGACAGAAAGCACTCTGCTGCATTCTGTAGGATTTCAGAGTGCAACACCCATCTGCATCGAGCACAAACAGTGATTGAAGCGACAAAGGAGCTGTGAGGAGTAGTATGGTAGGGGCAGTTGCTGCCATCTGTGTTGTGTGTACAGAAGGGCTCTCCCAGCGAAGCGCACGGCGACAGAGTACGAACGCAGCATGAGAGTGCATGGGCACAACCCCAACCACAACTTTCCCTCCATTCAGCACACTTCACGGACAACAGACGGCCACACACACGCGGAGCACGTGACCAGTCGCACGCCTCATGGTCATCGGAACGACATGCTCTCCACACGGGTCTTCAGAGCCTCTTTCCTCTCGCTCGCAACCCGGTTCGTGGGGTCGTAGACGAGCGTGTTCTCGTACGCCTTGAGTGCCTTGGCCCACTCCTTCTGCCGCTCAAACACGTCGCCCAGGTTGTTCCACGCTGTAGTGTACGCCGGCTGGAGGCCCACCGCCTTCTCGTACTCCGCAATCGCCTTGTCGTACTTCTCCTCTGAGAAGTAGCTGAACCCAAGAGCATTGTGGACCTGCAATGGCCAGCCGCGGAACAAGGACAAAGGCGTGCATGCTTAGTGTTCAGCTGACTTTGAGCCTCGCAACAGATTTGTTGAGCCCGTGCGGAGCAATGATGTGGCATGCAGTCCACATCACATGCAGCCAATCGAGCTCCATCTCAACACATCCCATTTGAGACAGGCAGCATTGGGTCGAGCAGCACCCTGGTGAGTCGCATGTCACCTCATCGCTTGCATCGTATCCCAGTCAGCAGCATCACATGGCATGGCATGCAGCCGCTCGCTCGCACACCATATGACTTGCCATGGTTTCTCAGTATGGCAAGGCACAGATTTGCATCACTATCCATGTCACTGCATCACATCTTATTTGAAATTCCACTTTTGAACAAGAAACAATGATCAGTCCCAGAGAGTAGAACGCACCAGACAGAAGGTAGAAAGGAAGGTGTCAGATATGCATTATGCAAGGTTTGGCTTCATGTGCATCCATGCTCTCTCACATTCTCATCCCGTTGCAATCCCATGCCGAGGCATGATATGCCCTGCCATGCCACGTCATCCCATGCAGACCCATTTCTTTCCAACACTGGCAGCAGCACCACAACACAGGACAGGCACACACTCAAAGACACATGAAGACACAGGCGGGCACACACGCACCTGTGCAAGCTCCTGCTCATCGCCCTCCCACTTGGAGATGGCCTGCATAAGGTACTTGTTGGCCATGGTGTAGAACTTCTTGCGCAGCATCACCGCGCCCAGCTCAAAGTACTCCTCGCTGCTCGCCTGGCCCGACCGAACGCGCTCCTGCTCTTGCTCTCGCAACATCACCACGCCGGTTTGCAGTGCACCCGCTCACCGCCCACCAGTCAACACACAACATTGCACACAGGCATCCGCACGCGCGCGCGGATGTGTGTGTGTGTGTGTGTGTGTGTGTGTGTGC
>SZWC01005153.1:85475-97271 GCA_023375785.1 Penium margaritaceum
GGGGGGGGAAGGGTGGGGATGGGGGGATGGAGAGGAGAAGAAGGCCAGGGGTGACAAAAGACAGGAAGGAGAGCGCGGGGGTCCAAGTTTGTGCAGCAAGGCCTGGGCTTGCAGCTCTGCTTCCTGGTGCTGCTGGCTCTGCTGCAGTCTCGTCTGCGCGATCTACTGGTGCTCTCCTCAGGAGTGGTGCCAAACGTCTCACTGGCTCACTGTTGGCTGTGGTCGTATGTAGTCCGACGTATAGGGCATCGCCATCCTCGTGCGAGGTTGTGCTCGGTTGAGGAGAGAGAAGGCACGGCAGAGGGAGGCGAGGAGGGTGGGGGGAGGGTGAGGCACATGATCATCCACACAACATGCATCCAGCAGCTGCTGCTGCTGCTGCTGCTGCTGCTTCTGCTTCTGCTGCTACTGTAGCTGCTTCTGCTGCCACTGGTGCTTCTTCTGCCTCCGCTGCCTCATCTGCTGCGGCCGCCCCCCGTTTCTGCTGCCCTGCCGCCACTGCTACTGCTGCTGCCGCCGCTAGCTCTGCCACTGCCACTGCCGCCTCTGCTGCTGCTGCTACAGGATGTCTCAGGTGCTTCCACGCCGCCGCGCACGCAGGGGGTAAAGGTGTTGCTCACGCGTCTACAGCAATTCGCAAAACGAAAGGTGACGTTGCCATTGCTGTTCCGCTGCTGATGGTAAGCTGTTCCCGGTGCTGCAGTTTCGGCTGCTTTTGCTGCTGCTGCTACGGCTGTGGTTGCTGCTCTGGCTGCAACTGAAACTCCTGCTGTGGCTGCTGCTGCTGCTGCTGCTGCTGCTGCTGCTGCTGCTGCTGCTGTTTTTTGTTTTTCTTACACTCTAAGTAGTGGCTATGGCTGCTACCTTAAGAAAAATGTGACATGCTAGCGTTCTCCGCTGCCAATGCTGCTGTTGCTGCTGCTGCTGCTGTCATAACTCGTGCCAGCTTTCTTGTCGCTGCTGCTGCCATGGCCACCCGACGCCGCCGTCGCTGCGGGCCGCCCGCGGCCACTGCCATCGCCTCTGCCTCTGATGCTGCTGCTTTCGTAACTCCTGCCGGCTTCGTGGCTGCCACTACTGCTGCTATAGTTCCTGCAATCTATGCTTGCATCCTTTGGTGGCATTGCATGCTGACCGAGTGTTCCACTATCTGACAAGTGCATGTGACCACGCTGTGCTACAGTCCTGTCACATTCTTTCCTCCTCTTCTCCAGGACACGGTCAAGGAAGTGACGAGCTCGGCATGTGCCTGGGATGGTGGTGGTTGTGTACTTCGCGCAGGCAACCAAGCAGGCCAAAGAAGAGGTGGTTGGCGGTTGTGCTGTATCTCTCAGATTTTTGGATGGAAGGCCCATGGCATTTTTCCAGAAGGCACAAGGGCCTCTCCCAACATGATCTTTGCCCAGCTTGTCTGACTAACAAATTGGGACTAGTGCAAAGATTCCAACCCCTCCCTGACCCCACCCCCCCCCCCCCCCCCCCCCCCCCCCCCCCCCCCCCCCCCCCCCCCCCCCCCCCCCCCCCCCCCCCCCCCCCCCCCCCCCCCCCCCCCCCCCCCCCCCCCCCCCCCCCCCCCCCCCCCCCCCCCCCCCCCCCCCCCCCCCCCCCCCCCCCCCCCCCCCCCCCCCCCCCCCCCCCCCCCCCCAAACATCCCCACGTGGCTTCAAACATCAGGTTCGAAAATAAGCAAGAATTGCATGTGCCATCGCTTCAACATTAAGAAACTTTGTGGAACCTTCCTAATCGCTTGCCACTTAACTAGGTGTCAGCGTTGTGGTGATAGTCACAAGTCATGCATGAACCTGCAAGGGTCTAGGTAGGGACAGGCAGAGAGGGTTGAAGAGCTCGAATTGAATGCATCTGTAGAGAGAGCTAGAAAACCTAGGCAGCGGGTTGGTGCAGCATGCGTTCTTGATACGGCGCGCGGGCTTGCACGCTCGTTGCTCTTGTCCCCTCGGTCTGTTGCTCCGGGGGATAAGTCTGTAAGCTCATGGTTTGTTACTCAGAAACGTGTGTGCCAGTGTTAGCGCCAGAAAGCAACTGAGGACTGAAAGTGACCGATTAGGAATGAAGAATGAGCAACAATGGGAGACCCTTCCAAGTTCTAGCTCCCCCCCACTAGTGTAAAACTTGTTACTCAGCTAACCAGTCAATTAGGAAATTGTCTACGACTTAATTTCCGGCAGGCAGGGTTTTCTCGGTGAGCCTTGCTAGATGCCCGACACCCCAAAACCCGGGCGTCATCCGTTTTGCCTGAAAAACTGGACCATACCATAATACCGCCACTGCAAACGCAGTCGTGCAGTCAGAATAAGCTAGAAAACTAGCCGTAAAGAGTTATGGCTGCCCGAACCCAGGCAATGCTTACGACAGTCAACGATGCCAAACAGGGCCATACAGCAAGAGACATGGACCCTAGGTACCGCATGATGCTGCAGATGCAATGCCACAGCCAAACAAAGCGCTAGGTACATGCAACAACATCTGTAGTGGTAGTAACAGCCGGCGGCCCGACCACGGAGGAGGCCTGCCAATGGAGCTGAGCTCATCGCCACAGGGAGGAGGCTCCAGCGACGGGTGAGTGGGCCTCAGCGTGCGCCGGCTCCACCGAGCGACACTCTAGTGGCGTCAAGTCTCGCCGTCAGTCATCTGCACGCCGATGTACACAAGCTGGGAGGACACAATAGAGTACAATGAGAGATGCATGAAAACCAACACTCCCCCATGCCTCACAGGCGTAGTGCACATGTGCGGGCAGAGACACGCAGTCAACGACAAAACTCCCTTAGGCCAAGCAGAAACGCAAGCAGGGACAAAGAGAGTCACTCACAGACGCATGCCGACTCAACTCTCTGCCTTCTTGAACGAGTCGCACTTCAGTGCCTTGGTCAAGAATTCAGCCAACTGCCGTGCTGTCTCAACCCACACGATGCTGATGCTGCCGTCATGCAACAACGAACGCACATAGTGATACTCAACGTTGATGTGCTTTGTGCGTGTGTGATGCACGCCGTCATTGTCGGCGATGGCCATGGCACTCTCATTGTCACAGTGCAACGTGATGGATGNTCAGCCAACTGCCGTGCTGTCTCAACCCACACGATGCTGATGCTGCCGTCATGCAACAACGAACGCACATAGTGATACTCAACGTTGATGTGCTTTGTGCGTGTGTGATGCACGCCGTCATTGTCGGCGATGGCCATGGCACTCTCATTGTCACAGTGCAACGTGATGGATGGGACGGACTGACGCAACTCGGACAACAGACGACGCAACCACACACTCTCAAACGCGCTTGAGCCAAGAGCAACGTACTTAGCCTCAGCATTGCTGCGTGCAATGCACCCCTGCTTGCCAGTACGCCAGGACACAGCTGTGCCGCCAATCGGAAAGATCCAGCCTGTGCGGCTCTTACCGTCCGGACTGCCAGCCCAATCACTATCGATGTAGCCCACCGCGACAACGGACGGCTGACGACGGAACATGAGACCTCGCCGAGGAGTCGAGACGACATAGCACAGCACTCGGATCTCGGCCTCGTAGTGGAGGTGATGCGGCTCCTGAGAGAACTGGGTTAGGAGGTTGACGGCGAATGCAATGTCTGGGCGTGTCGTTGTCCGAGGTCCTTCATCTTGTAGGCGGCGTGCAACGGGTCATTGACACGCTGGATGGCAGCCGTGTCTGGCGACGTAATGAGCAGATCGTCGACGTAAACCAGAACAACAACGAAAGTCTGGCCTCGCGGACTGACAAACAGTGTGGGGTCAGCGGTGCTGCGTTAGAACCTGCCACGAAGGAGCCTGCTGCTGATTTCTTGGTTCCAGCACCGAGGGGACTGCTTCAGGCCATAGAGGGCCTTGTGTAGTCGCCAGACTCTCCCATTGCCATCGTTGAAGCCTGGGGGCTGCACCATGTAGAGCTCCTCACCCTCAAGTGAACCATGGAGAAAAGCGTTGCTCACATCCATCTGATGCAGCTCCCACCCTTGCTGGGCGACCAGGCTGAAGAGTGCCCAGCTAGTGGAGAACCGGCCAACTGGGGCAAAGATCTGGTCGTAATCGACCCGAGGAATCTGGGCAAACCCCTTGGCTGTAAGGCGGGCCTTGTACTTGTCCAAGGACCCGTCGGGCTTCCATTTGCGCCGAAAGACCCACTTGGCGCCGATGGCCTTCCGTCCTGGAGGAAGGTTGACAAGGTCGTACACGTGGTGTTGTCGGATAGCGATGAGCTCATCGACGCAGGCAGCATCCCAGTGTGCGGCCTCAGGAGAGGCTCGTGCCTCGTGCAGGGTGTTTGGGTCCTCCGGGCGTGCTGTGGAGCGGACTGAGAGAGTGTGTGCATCTCGAGCCGTAGGTCGGATGCGCGCGAGTGCAGCCACTATAGCGTACCGATGCTCATGATGAAGCATGGCGTAGCCCAGTGCGGAGCCCGGGTGAAGGTCTGCGATGATGGCCGAGGTGGTCAAGCCGAGGGCCTTGGTGCCAGGATCCCCACTCACGACCATGGGAGTGGAGGAGACACGTGGAGCCACGGGGGGTCGAGGCGCCACAGAGTGTGGTGCGACGGTCTACGCGCTCACCGACGGTCTACGCGCTCACCGACTGGGGCTGCTGGTCCGGAGGGACCAGCGGACGCAACTGGGGCTGCCGGCCCAGAGGGACCAGCGGACGCGACTGGGGCTGCTGGCCCGGAGGGACCAGCAGACGCGACTGGGGCCGCCGGCCCGGAGGGACCAGCAGACGGGACTAGGGCTGCTGGCTCGGAGGGACCAGCGGACACGACTGGCGCTGCCGGCCTGGACGGACCAGTGGACGCGACTGGGGCTGCCAGCCCGGGGGCACCAGCGGACACGACTGGGGTTGATGGCCCGGAGGGAGCAGCAGACGCGACTGGGGCGAATGAGGTCACGAGGAAACATGTCCTCGAAGAAGAGGACGTCCCGGGACTCAACGATGCAGTGCCGGGAGGGATCCCAGAAGCGCTAGGCCTTGGACTGACGAGAGACACCAAGGAAGGTGCAGGGACGTCCGATGGGGGCGAGCTTGCCACCCTGCTGTAGGGTGGGCAGCCACACAATGGCCACGCAGCGCCAGACACGAGCCAGGCGGAGGTCAGCTCGCTGACCGCACCAATGCTGGTACGGCGTGGACTGGCGAGGAAGGGGACCGTGGGGAATGTGGTTCAAGACCCAGGTCTTGTAGGCCATGGCTTCAAAACAGAAGCCATCGGAGAGACCAGACGTGACGCGCATGGTGCGGACGGCGTCGGCCATGGTACGGTTCCACCGTTTGGAGACACCGTTCTTGGCGGGTGTGTAAGGCGCGGACTTTTCATGGCGGATGCCGCGGGAGGTGAGAAAGGTTGTGACCTCACCCATGTACTCACCACCGCGATCGAACGGAAAATGGTGGAGAGAGCGGCCACACTCGCGCTCCGCAAGGACAAGCCAGTTTTGGATGGCGTGGGCAACATCGCTCTTCTGCCGAAGCCAGAAGACCCAGCGGTAGCGAGAATAGTCGTCAGTGAGGGTGAGGACATGGCGACTATGCTCGCCGACAGACTCGGTGGGGAGAGGACCCATGACGTCCTAGTGGACAAGGTCGAGAGGTGCGAACGCACGGGAGGAAGACGAGGGGTACGTGGACCGGTGCATCTTCCCCTGAGCGTAGTCAATGCACTCAGTGGGGCACGGGAGGGGGAAAGTCTCCGGGTCAAGGCCTTTGGCCGGCTGGGTGCAAAGCATGCTGTGTATGGCGGCAGAATGGACGTGGCAGAGGCGGCGCTGCAAGAGACGAGTGTGCTGAGGAGAAAGTGTACTGGTGACAAACACATGGCATGTGGTGGCCGACAGGGAGAAGACGGAAGGAGAGGAGGAGAGGCGAGGTACATGCCACAGGTTGCCACGGGCGGTGAAGTACAGTACAACAAGACCAGACGGACGCAACGACACCGTGCCAACACCACGCGAGTGCACAACGTCCATGCTCATGCGGTCAAGGGCAATGACGGACAGCAGGCTAAGCTCAAGACTAGGGACGAAGAGGACATCGGTCAGAAAGACGTCACCGGAGGGACCACGGAAACGAACGATGCCAACTACACAAACAGGCAACACCTTGCCACAGCCTATCCGGACATCGGAGACATCGCCTACAGGATGGAGCATACGAAAGGCCTCACGAGAGGCTGTCATGTGATGCGTGGCCTCGGAGTCGATGATCCAGGTCGCAGTAGGGTCCTGGATTGGGGTCGCTAGATCGCTAACGGTCACATGGCAGCAAGCAAGGGACACGGACGCAGTGGAAGGATGCGCGAACCAAGACTGCCAATCGTCAAGCCAAGCAACATCACATGGGAAGGGGTGGCGGTGACCACGAGAGACGACAAGACAGACGAGGAAATGGGGCACGACCGTAGCTTAGTCTCAGTCATGCAGGGCTAGACAGAAGAGCAAGAAGTGATGCAACTCGCACTTCCCTAGAGAGGAGGGCGAGGCAGGCCGAGCTAAAGCGCGATGAACTGCTCCAGCTGGCGCTCACAGGAGGAGGACCCGGGAGTGTAGACGTAGTGTGGAGTGATAGCGACGGAGCCTGGGTAGAAGGATGACAGTGCCGGCGCCGACGTCTGCAGCGCTGGTGGCCGCGGGCCTGGCAAGGCATCCGGAGTGGTGGAGCTACTGGACGAGGTCGAGGTGTCAGAGCCGGCGACAGCTACGGCGGCAGAGGCAAGACGTCGCTCGCACTGGCGACGCATGGTGGCGATGACGAGCGCCTCGTTCGTTGATAGAGGGCACGTGCACCACCCATGCTCGAGCTGGCCGCAGTTGTGGCAGACCGAGCCGCCACCGCTGGACCCGGTCGACGGCTACTGCTGCTGCTGACCCTTGCCTTTCTTTTTCCGACGCTTCTTCCCCGATGATGATGAGGTAGATGCGGCGAGGGAGGCGACGGCCATAGAGGCGACGGCAAGGGCGGCGTTGGCAGGGGAGGTGACGGCCTCCGTGAGCTGGAGTCGGGACTCCAGACGAGCTTCCTCAATCCGGAGGAAGAGCTCGTATGCCCAGGGCATGAGGGTGCCCTGGGTCGCCATGGTGGAGAGAACGTCGTGAGGGTAGTGGAAAAAGATGTCTGCGTATAAGTCGGTGGCATCGCGCTTGATGGTGAGGAGGGCGGCCAGAGGGGGTGGGACAGTGATACCATCAAGCGTCCTGTCTGCTGTTGGCGCTGAGTCTGTTTCTGTGCCATGTAGTGCGAGGCATTAGACACAGCTGGGCTGGCGTGCCCTGGAGGGATGAAGGATGGCAGCGCAATGGGGGCAGTCTGGGAGACAAACGGTTGCAGTGCCGCAAGCTGCTCCGTCTGGGCGGTGAGCTGTTGCTGAAGAGCAGCGAGGGTGTCACGGCTGTCGCCAATGATGCCAGAGGGCTACTGCCACTACTGTTGCTACTGCTACTACTCCTGGTGTTGCTGCTCCTCCTGTTGCTCCTGCTGCTCCTGCAACTCCTATTGTTGTTGCTGTTGCTGCTGGTGCTGTTGCTGCTCATGCTGCTGCTGCTGGTGCTACTGCTATTGCTGCTGTTGTTGCTGCTGCTACTGCCGTTGCTCCTGCTGCTGCTGCAGGCGCTGCAAGAAAGGGGAGTTGGGGGTCCCCCCAACAGAGGAGGACCCCTCCCCAGTGGCGCTACCAGCCATTGTGTGGTGCCGTTTCTTTTTTGTGGTGCTGATGTCACTAGTGACGTCTGCTGAGGGCGGTGGACATCCTATCCAACCTTAGGTTTCCTTCCCCCTTCCCTTGCCCCTTTTTTTTGTTTGTTTTCTTTGTGAGTTGATGACGTTAGAAGTGACGTCAGCAGCAGAATGCTGACGTCAACAGTTACAGTTGTTGGGGCCGCTGCTGCAGCTGCTATTGTTACTGCTGCTACTGCTGCTGTAGCTGCCGCTATTGCTGTTGCCACTGTTGGTGCTGCTGCTGTTGCTGCTACGGTTGGTGCTGCTGCTGTTGCTGTTGTTGTTGCTCTTGCGGCTGCTGTTGCTGCAGCTGCTGCTGCAGCAGCTACTGCGGCTGCATTTACAGCAGTAGCAACAACTACAACAGCAACAACTGCTGCTGTGGGCTCCTGCGGCTGTTGTAGCGGCTACAACAGCAAAGGCAACTGCTGCAGCCGCGGCACCAAAGATTCTGGGGTGGGGGGTTTTTATTCTTGCATTTTTTCTCTCTTTTCTCGTCTGTCATAGCGGGCAGCTGCCCGCTGCTAGCTGCGAGCAACGGGCTACTGCTCGCTACTCGCTTGCTACGGGTAGCGAGCAGCAGCAGCCGCTGCTTGCAGCTGCTTGCTGCAGCCGCCGTTGCAACTAGCTGCTGCTGCGGCTCGCTGCTGTGGCTGCTGCAACCTGCTGCTGCTGCTGTATGCCGCTACAGATGCTGCTTGCTACTGCTACTACTCGATGTTGCTGCGGGCTGCTGCTACTGCGAGTTGCTGCTGAGGGCTGCTGCTTCTGCGAGTTGCTGCTGCGAGCTACTGCTACTGCAAGCTGCTCCAAGTTTCTACTTCTGCCTGCTGCTCCTGCTACACGCAGCTGCTGTTGGCTGCTGTTGCCACTGCTTGCTGCCGTTGCACGCCGCTGCCATTGCTGGAGACTGCTGCTACTGCGTGCTGGTGCCAGTCACTGCACCTGGGTGACGTTGCAGCGTGCGTCGTTGCACGTATGTGTTGGACGCAGCCTGCCGCTCACCTCCTTGCGTCACGCGTGGGGGTCAGTGCTCCCAAAAAATTTCGGCAGCATTTACCCTGGCCTAGTGGCTTTGGGAGAAAATCTGACGCCGCCACCAGGCAGGTCAATGCTGCCGGAAAAAATCCGGCAGCATTTCCCTTGCACTGGCGCGTATGGGGGATCCGTCGACGTTGTTTCGCATTTGTACGCCAGTCTTCTGCTGCTGCTGCTCCGCTATAGCTTTGATACCAAGCTAGAAAACCTAGGCAGCAGGTTGGGGCAGCATGCGTTGTTGATGCAGCGTGCGGGCTTCCACGCTCGTTGCTTAAGTCTGCTGCCCCCTCAGTCTGCTACTCTAGAGACTAAGTCTGGAAGCTCTGGGTTTGTTACTCAGAAACGTGCGCGCCAGTGTGAGCGCCAGAAAGCAGCTGAAAACTGAAATTCACTGATTAGGGATGAAGAATGAGCAACAATGGGAGACCCCTCCAAGTTCTAGCTCCCCCCCACTAGTGTAAAACTTGTTACTCAGCTAACCAGCCAATCAGAAATAGTCTATGACCTATTTTCTTGGAGGCAGGGTTTTCTCGTTGAGCCCTGCCAGACGCCCGACAACCCAAAACCCGGGCGTCGTCCGTTTTGCCTGAAAACTGGACCATACCATAATACCAATGCTACAAACGCAGTCGTGCAGTCAGAATCAGCTAGAAAAAAAACAGTAAAGAGTTATGGCTGCCCAAACCCAGGCAGTGCGTACGACAGTCAACGATGCCAAACAGGGCCATACAGCAAGAGCCATGGACCCTAGGCGCCGCATGATGCTGCAGATGCAATGCCACAGCCGGACAAAGCGTTAGGTGCATGCAGACACCATTTTCAGTGGTAGTGACCGCCGGCGGCCCGACCACCGAGGAGGCCTGCCGATGGAGCTGAGCGCATCGCCAGAGGGAGGAGAATCCAGCGACGGGTGAGTGGGCCTCAGCGTGTGTCGGCTCCACCAAGCGACACTCTAGCGGTGTCAAGTTTTGCCGTCAGTCATCTGCACGCCAATGTACACAAGCCGGGAGGACACAATAGAGTACAATGAGAGATGCACGAAAACCAACAGAGAGAGATAACGATTGACAAGCACACAACGTAAACAACTGTTACGAAGCATGGCCAGTGACACACATTATAGTTCCCATTTGTTTTACAACCGGTCCAAATCCACTTTTGCCTGTAACTCGGCGTGCAAGTGTGCGAATGCAACATCATCTACATCTAGAGATGCGAGATGTTGAGCCGGACGCTGCGACTGGTCACGTGAACAAGTTTGGTATCGATCAATTGACATACAATGCAAAACATGCAAATCAAGCAAGAGAGCTAGTTTAGCGAGAAAACTCTACTGTCTGCAAAAAAACCGCAAATGACATCGAAAAGCACCCATGATGTCATGGCAGCTGTCTAGCAGCTGCTGGTGCATGGAGCCACCACTTATCTTTGTTTTTGTGCGAGTTGCCTCCGCATGAGGTATCATATCGACGTGCTCTCCAGTAACGCTCCTCCACACCACCAGCACATGGTATATGGGCAATCACCATGGTCGTCGCTCGTGACTCGTGTGCTAAAATGAGTCTAGGGCATGGAGGCCCATGTTGGAAGAGACACGAGCTCTTGTGGTGAGCGGGAGAAATGCAGTGCCAAGATTTGGCTAAGTCTAGAGCAAAACAAGTTAGGAATGAAGGAGAAGTACAATGAGCCATGCTAAGGGCTTATGTGCTAGGGACTGGTGGCTAGCCCACCAGACCCCGTCATCCCCGTCGCACCAAAAGGCACGAACAGGGAATATGCATGTCATAGATTATGAAAACAACAATGGATGTCTCCCGAGGTACCGAAACAGTCAACCGTGTGCCCGGGTCTCGACCGGCGGGAGAATATGTGAAGTACCCCAAACGTATCCAAACTCTACGATGATACACTAGCATCACCGACTATCTAGGCGAGACAAGTTTAGGCCTCCCGAGACGCCAGAACATGTAACCAGGCGTCCGAGTCTCGGCCACATGCAAATTACACTCGTATGACAAGGGGCCAACAAGACTAGATTAATCAGTGCTGGGTCTCCCGAGGTACCGGTACAGACCACGAGGTACCCGGGTCTCGACCATGAATGAGTATATCACCTGTGAGAGACTATGTGGTAACTCCTACGGGGTCTCCCGGTGCACTGGCACAAACCACCAAGTGCCCGGGTCTCGACCACCGAGAAAACTCTACTAGACACATATGGGTAAACTGAGCTGTTAGAATGCACCATACATGTCACAGAAGGAGTAATGTAGCCACTGGACAACCATCACCTCAATCTAGGAGGCTCTCCCTAAACAAGGCTACACAATAGCTCAAAGCCCATACACCAACAACGTGGAAGCCATACAAACCAACACTCCCCCTGGCTGATACAAGCATCAGGATGAGCTGAAGGATGTCGCAAGGCTGTCTGGTGTGTTGCCACTGCTCACTGCATCAGGATCCCCATCCTGTGAGGTGTTGTCTGAGGGTGTTATGGAACTGGACTCGGAACCATCTGGGCTGTATCCGCTACAACCCACAGCAAGTATCTCGGCTAACGTATCCTCTATTACACGCCACCACCCCTCTGTATCCCTCAGCTCACACTCTCTAGACATCTGCATGTAATCGCTCCTCCCCATGTCCCCAATGAAGGTGTAACCTGGAGCATCCTCCAGGTGGAGGGATATCGTCGGACGATATCGCTCAAACGGTACCGACGTACGTCTCCTGCGTATTGATCTGGGAATGAATCTCACCCGCCTGAGCTCGGCATCTCAGACAGGAATGACTAGGTGATGCCGACTTGGTGAAGGGCAATAACTCTGCAGTCACTACCATAGGTGGGCAAGTCTCCGACGCCCCCTCCCAAAGATGTCCCTAGCAACAGCTGCACGATTACTGCCCAATGAAGGAGAAACCAACATGGCTGATGCGGCTGATGCAACTGAGGCTATCGATGTGGCTGCTGCTGACGACATAGCTGATGCTGTCGATGCAGGTGATGCTGACATTGGAGATGATG